>JAECUM010032172.1:0-32376 GCA_016617855.1 Megalonaias nervosa
ATATATATAATAATAATAATAATAATAATAATAAAATAAAACAACACCAATACGTAAAATGTGTAAACGGTTTCGCTTTTTTACTTCATCAGACTGAATTCAATATCATGGCTTACCTCATTAAATATATTCTGTTTCTAAGTGATCAATGATATAAACAATATGACCTAAACAAGATGACGTCATAGCTTACATGTTTAACCTAATTGTTTTATTCTTTAACGAATAATTGACATGGAAATATGCATATACAGTACAACTAAATGATATTTTAGTACAAAAAACTGGATCTTAAAGATACATATATCTCTATTGATAACTATATCAAAAATGTATAAATAAATAGAGATAAACAGTTTTATTAATATTTTTATTATGTATAATGCGCATTTTAAAAAAAATAATATATTATACCTGGTTAATGTTCAATATTTGCTGATGATGATCTTAAAGTTTTGACGTGTTCGGCCATTTGACCATTTACGTTAACTTGAGGGATGAGAAAGGAGCCACCATGCAACAAGATTTCCCCTTAATCTGAGTATATGAGCATTCATTTTGGGGATTTAAAAGTGCGTACCGCGCATTGCTTATTTGCTCATGGAGTGGGAAACAGGAGCCACCACAAGATGTTTTTCTGCATGCATCTCACGCTTGGGTTTTATGTCTGGTTGTTGCAAGGGCGGGAGAAGGTGAAGACGCTGCGTTGAAGGACTCCGGAGATCGAAGTTGTCGATTTGCTTTTAACAACTTTGAATTGATGTAAAAAGAACCCTCTGTGTCATTAAAAACTATACGACGGTTCTACTAGTTCTAGGATTATAATCATTGTCACCTTGTGCGACCGGACCTGATGGTTTGGGATTTTAACCACATTATAGTGCCTAGTTTATTGAAGGGTTGTTGTTAGTTTCCTTCCGGTTATTGTGGGGTGATATTTTAAGTCCAATTGGTTACCACCTTCTGCGGTGGGCGTTGATGGTCTGGGCTTATGACCACCTTATACAGTTAAGTTATTCGGGTAGTCAGTTGGTTCAATTTATATTGCTAGTTGCTTTAGGTGTACCAAGCATTACCACCTTGTGCGGAGGTTCCTGATGGTCTGGGCATAGGACCACCTCATATTATCTAAGTTTAATCGAGGTTGGGATATTTGTTTGTATACGTTTTCTCCTGTGATAGTGAAGGAAGAAGAGCAAGATGTTATGTGAATGTTAGATGTTAGTTGGAGTAGGATCGTCTGGTTGGTTTCTGTGTGTAAATTTTGCATTTGGATTGACTGATTTTCCCTAGCCAGTGTTAAGTTTAAGGCGTTTCCGCCAGTCTGGACTGTTTATACGGGTTTTTGGTTTAATAATTTATAGACCATCGCCACATTTTTATTTGTTGCCGTAGCTATAAAGCAGGGTCCTACGACCTCTCCCACTAATTCTTTTGTTGTGGCTCAGATGGTGAAGTGAGCATTGTGGACTGCTGCATCTTCTAATTTACAGAATAACTTAACTAGTGAAAGTATAAACTAATATCATAAAAATAAGTTTACTAATTCTTTAAAAATAAATGGGCATTTTAAAATTAATTCTCAATATATTATGATTAATTATTTATAAAATACTTATTGATTTTGTGATTATAAGCATTATGCACACCATAATTTTTTATTATATAATTTGAGTTCTGATGAAATATTGAACATTTGTCAACAATATATCAAGGTATAATATATTATTTTTAAAAAAATATGCATTATACATAATAAAAATATTAATAAAACTGATTATCGCTATTTATTCATCAATTATATATATATATATATATATATATATATATATATATATATATATATATATATATATATATATATATATATATATATATATTATTTCTATTATAACAGAAGAGGAGCTTAGACAAGTATTTTAATATGGGGTATCGTCTATTGATCTGTAACGTTGTCCTTTATAATTCTCAATATAAAAAGTTTTTGAGAAGATTTGTAACCCCAAGATGTTTATCCAAATTTACTTGCATCATTTCAACCGTATTTGCTTCAATAATTCTCCATACCCTTCATCTATAATTAAGAATTGGTGAAATAAAGGTCACATATGTTTCATTTTCCATTTGGGAATACATTTCCAAATTTGCATAATTATTTATCCAGTGCAAATAATGTGTATAAAACTTGTGAAAGAATCCCCTGTTGCAAAAACGATTCAAAGAAACCCGTATTAAAATATCTAACACTAAACCTTTACACAAGAATAAAATAATGTCAGCTATTCTTCCTTCCTTTCAAACAATCATACATTTTGTTGTTTGTATGAACTGTAAGGCACTGTATGGCATTATGTACGCGGAGCATATGCCATTTTGTGGACCATTTTAGACTCAAAAAATGTAACTATATCACATGCGTATAAAATCATAAACTGCTGTAGGATATCGATGTTAACTCATTGAACACCGCTGTTAATAAAGTTACCTTTAACAACAAATAGGAAAACAATAGGACAGTAATCATTCCCTTTGACACACGTCAATTTCACATGCAAATTCTTCCGACGAAAATGTTATTGGATCTTTCCTTTGACATTTTCATATATTAAATGTACAAGTATTAATATTTTACCTTTATTTCATTATTTAATTCCTTTTTATCATAAAATATTACTTGTAAGAAAATCAAGCGCTTAAAAAAGTCAAGAAAATAGCAAAATCACAAAACAAAATTTTTATTGCCTGAAATAATGTAATGTATAACGTTTACCAGTTAAGGACATATATTACCTAAAACCTGTTTGAGCAGCAACAAATAGCTCATGATCCTCCAACCAGTGAACAAGACTATCATTTAAAATCCTAATAAACATTTTACTCCTAAACCTCAGACGGAAAAAAAATTCATTTATTTTCTATGTCATTTAAAGAACATTTATTATGTGCATGTGATACAAAATGCTACAATACAGAGTAGATACGAATTGATTACGTCGTTGACATATACAGCAAATTAATTAGATAGAGTATAAAGATGTCTGCTTTCAACATTATTTCTTAATTGCTATTATTAGTTTAAATCATACATGTCTTAGGACTGTTCTATATTTTATATAGTACAATGCATCAAATGACGAGATAATAACAAGAAATTCATATTCACATACTTAGCTTTCTAAATCATAAACATTCCACGATATGGGAGACAAGTGTCCTGTGCAAAATTCCTTGTTCTTAATAGAAAATTTGCATTTATCCCCATTTACAAACATGCTCAACTGACAAGTCTACGTGTTTTTCCCTTTTACTTCCGTCTTCATTACATGAGTATTTGCTTTTCCTTTCTGAGAGCTACTTCCATCTCACAGTTGTCCAGTTTCAACTTGTCTTTCTTTTTGTAGGAAATCTGTCCAACTTTTTCCACGTCGCAATACTTTGAAATATTAAGACAATCAGATGGACCTTGTGACAGTCACGTATATCTCTATCGAACTTTGTTTTTCGCCTATCGCTTTTGGCTATATTACTGTCTGATGTGACATCTCGAGCCCGTTGACTCACAACTGTTCCTTATTTGATGATGGTAAATGCTGCTTGTACCAACTGACATGAAGAAACATATCTCCCTTGAAAGTAATATATCTATTTAGTTCAGCGAATAAACTATCATCGATCAAAGTCGCAGATAATTGTCTTTGTACACAAGTTAAAATTTTAGTTTTCTTGAAATTTGCGATACTTAATCCATTCCAATTTAGAGGATGAATTTGCTTAGATTTTAATCAAATGTTTTTGCTCTATACTTTGACCGGCATCAGCTTAATAGGTCCATAAGAGTCATAAACTTAAAAATGAATTATATACTACATATGACAGGGTGTATATCTCTCGACGATTAGTTTCGCACCTGTTAGCCATTGTAGTCTGTGAATGACGTAAAGTGTCAGTAATCATTTATGACTTACATATCCTAAGCACTGAAAGATGTTCGTGTATTGATGTTTGCAACGAAAAGTAAACACACAATTCTAGAACTTATCTCTGAATAAAATTCGACGCCAATTGGTTAAAAAAAAGCCATATTATATTTACACAGTTGTGAGCTAAATACGCATGGTGCGCTTTTTTTCGTCTTCCCTGTAGTGGTAATAGAACCAACCGCTAGGAATATTAAAAACCACTCTCACGACGTGGCATGTGGGTTGAGGTTTAGGGCCTATTTTGGTCATTACACCATACATTTTGCATATATGGCTTCAAATGAGAGCAACAGAAACTATGCACTGGAATTAATTCTAATGTAAAATGAATCATTAAAATACTAATGCCAAATGTAAATGTTTATTGAACTACTGATGCACTTTGCTTTAGAACAATCTGAATGGATTTGTGAATAAACCTAAATACGGCTTGATTTATGGGAAGGAGGGGACGCTCCTCGTATCGGGGAAAGTTTGTTTTAGGGCCAGCTCAGAATCTGCCAGTCATCACGTTAACTCGAAATATGTCGTAGGTATGCTGATATTCGAATCTTACAGCTGATGGATATTGATTGTAAATGTAAATACCGCTTTTGGCAAATGACATGAAGAAGTATCTCTGGCTTGAAAGTAATACATCTGATTAGTTCAGTGAATTAACTATAATTCATCAAAGTAGCAGACAATGACCTTTGTTTGTGTACAAAAGTTAAAATTTCAGTTTTCATGAAATTTCGATATCGTTTCCGATTCTTAATCCATTCCAACTTAGAGGATGAAATTGCTTAGATTTTAATTTAATGTTTTTGTTCTAAACATTGACGGGCATCAGTGGTAATATGTCCAAATGAGTCATTAACTTGAAAAATAACTCCATACTACATATGGCAGGGTGTATATCCCTACACGATTAGTTTCACACCTGCCAGCCATTGTAGTCTGTGAATGACGTATAGTGCCAGTAATCATTTATGACCCACATATTCTATTTATTGAAAGATTCTTGAATATTGATTCTTACAAAGACAAGTATACACAACAGTGTACGATTCTGAGACTTATATCTGAATAACAGTTGCGTTTAGATTGGTGAATTCCGTTTTGCCATCATATATAGATAGCAAAAGTGCATCGATGCCTTATGGAAAATCTAAGTGATCATATTATAAATTAATGGCTGAAAATTCTTAACATAAATACACATTTACATGAAATATCAGCCAATCACGTACGGGATATGAAATATTTTGATCTAGATTTTTATTGAATTGACTAGAGTATAACCGTGCATAAAAATATTCAACGGCAATATTTAATTCTGTTCATTCTTCTGGTTGATGATATCAAGAGATAATTAATGTTTGCCATATCTACTATATATTTGCTAGTATGCAATTCACAAAATTATAATAGATAGTATCAAGCCATTATTTGCTCATTTTTCTTAGTTTGTCACTTTATAAACGCAACATTTCCAGAAATTTCACTAATTTTAGTTCATTAATAAGCATTCAAACTCCAAAGTTATTAATAAGGTATTGGGTTGAAAATCTTTCTTTTCTGAAATCGAGCTCCTTTTTTTACAGGAGTTGGAGTTTTCTATACCGTTGCTTCATTTTGGGTTCATATAAATTAGAAAAAAAAAAACTTTCAACAGAGAGGACTTTTACCGATGCTGCTTTTTTGTGTCATTCTAATACATTATCTTCTTCATCGCTGCTGTGGTGTGTTCTTGGGCAAGGAACTTTACTCCAATTGCGTTGGCACCAAGTAACCTACATATATTCTTGTGACTTACAACACAAAATCAACAACATCAACATATCCCTTTCTTGTCTGTGGGAAAAGAAATCATTCAGGCATCAATAAAATGTACAATTAGTCCTGCATATCTAGACTCAGTGAAGATAAATTTTTAAGTATTCTAAACATTTTGAAAAAATCTGAAGTATTGGTAAAGAAATGAAAGAACAATCGCGATATTACACCGCCTCACAGTGTTGTATTTGTAATCAGCTATTCATTTCAAAGCTAGTGAAGCTATGTTTGCTACCGTGAATTGGCAGGGACAAACAATTATTAGAAAGAACAATAATATTAAAAAAACAAGGTGATGCATACCAGTTTCAGCTGAGATGCACATGATGCCGATTGAAAAACACGATGCCGATTAAGCAAATATCGCGAATTTACTATTCTCAGCGATATTATTAATACAGTAATTATTTTAAAAATATTAACACTCATAATAGAACTCGGGCATCATTGGTCTGAATAATTTTTCAGATACTGTTACACAATAAATACATGTAAATTTCCTTTTATTACACTGAATGTTTGTTAGAAGATGTCATGATCTTTTTTCACTGTTATTAAAAGTGTATGTATATCTTTAATGGACTTATTAAACCTAAATTCTGTGGCGATCTCAGCACAAGGAATACGGATCAGTCTAAAACATTCAGGAATGCTGACATTCATAGCCGAGATTATTTGGGTGCTTTTAAGACGAAAGGTGTGTGCAAGTAGAACACGGTGTTTCGTTCCTTGCAATATTGTTGAGATAGATGATGGCATATGGGTATACATTAGTATGCTAAGGCAGATCAAAAGCAGTTATTTAGACTAAATGTTTCTAAATGTTTACCTACTAAACTAAAAGTTTATTTACCTACTAAGAGTTTTTTTTTATCCTCTCCTCCTCCCAAAAAAGAAAACAAAATATCATTTATCGTACGCATTACAAAATTTGGAGGTTGTTTACCATTTTCTCGCATTAGAGTCGTTAGTACCCTTGCCCTCTTATATGACCCTTACTGCTATGGTACCAAACTGAACGTGAAGCTCCTTAAGACAAAGCACTAAACACTTTGCATCCAAAGTTAACGTTTGCAGCTGACTGCATTTGCAATATTACAAACAGGAGAATATTTTTGGGCTATTCAGTTGCATTCATCTGTCATATCCTACACAGCTTCCATGTAGCAATATGAAGATGGCAGACAGCAGAAGTTGTATGGCTTCAATGTCTATTAGCTAAGAGCAAAATGACGCGAAATCTACGTGTTAGGTTAAAAAGGTTTTGGTAACAATACTACTACTAATAGATAATAATGTTTCATATTGTATCATTTCTGAATGCCAAAGAAATACCCTTATTATATACACTCCCAAATCAAACGAATGAGAGATTCCTGTTCTTGGATGCTAATTAAATATTCCATATCATGGGTACCGTGCTGGTCGCATTTCACGGTGGCGATCTTCTGTGGGACGTGCTGTATGACAGATGCACTGTCATTTATAAACAAATGAATCTTGCGGACATCAGTTGATTCACTATGCAAAGGAATGAAGTTTAAACTTTTCAAACGTGTCAAAGTGATAGGAAATTAATGGCATGCATAAATATGCTAAATAATGACAAATGGGAAAAAAGAAAATTTGAGATAACTGGTGAACATCGTTGGGGTTGTACAAGTACAAAGAATATAGTATCACTTACGAATGTATTGCATTGGTCTTCTTTGTTTTCACAATTAATGAAAATTATCATTCTTAAAACCAGATAGGATGAAGAGATAAATTCGCACACATGATAATGTTGCATACTGTCTAACTAATCATCCATGCCACCTACTGCAAGAATGATCCAAAGTGCAAACCCTTGAATAGATGAAAAAATGTATGGATGTTAGAAATCAAATTCAACTTCACATTTAGCACTCACTATGCTTTTGTGTAGCATGAGAACATTTATTAATAAACTTTTGTATGATATAGGCATTATTTACTTCCCAAATATTATCCTTTGATTTTAGAAAAGTTAAGTCACTGAATTCTTCAGAACAATCCGAATATCCATGGGGTAAGCAAACAGCTTGGAACCAAATGTTGACTTGAACATTTCACGATAATTGTAAACAAAAGAAAAGAAACAATATTGATATGGTGAAAAAATTTCGATTAGAATTTGTCCATGGGTAAGTAAGCGATGATGTCAACTAGAATTATACTTGCTATCTGTAAAACAAATGGTTATCGCAAAAATGTCCTTAATTAGCTTTTCATTAAAATAAATTTGTAATTTATTTTATTAAACCGGCAAGTTATACAATAAATCTAGCATAAACATTTTTATTTCGCACCATATTACCAGATCGGATGATAGAATCGGCTATCTTTATTTAATCTTCCAACTTGCTAAATAGACATTGCACCAATTATCAACACACAATGGTTATCAAAATATCGTCATGAAGGCAACGTTTGTGTGTTTTGAATTCATTCATAAGAATGAAAGTATATATATATATATATATATATATATATATATATATATATATATATATATATATATATATATATATATATATATATAGGTGCAAAACCTATGTGGTCATGAACTAAATGCTAAAGCTAAACATAAACCATTAAAATGTGAAATTTAGATCACATTAAACTTCTTTTCTTGTTAAATATACATATATTCATTAGCTTTTAACAGCATCTCTACTTGATAACAGCTATAAGGGGCAATAAAAACCAAAGTTCTAAAAGTTGAAATAATTTGGTTGTAAAGTTGTTGGGGTATGTATTATAGAATACATACAATAATCTAGTTTCATGATTCTAACATGAACATGAACAGAAGGTGAGAAAATACACTTACAGCCCACGATTAAAGTACAATCAGATTATAATGACGTATTTTTGTGATGATGGTGTAATGCTCATCAAGATGCTTTCCCCAACAAGTTGGGTGATTCAAGGTAAACCAGTATATATAAATTTAGATCCCATTTACCTTCTTCAGTGTGTGGTACTAATAGAAATGCATACAAAATTCAACGAAAGTCGTCAGTCAAGTGCGAAATATGGTTCACAATGACCTACTTTTGTGATGAGGGTTTGGTACTTAAGAATCTGCGTCCTTTACAAAGTTTCATGATTCCAAGCATAAAAATATTAACACAGTGTGCAAAAGAACAGCATAAAAAACACCAAGCTAAACACAAAAATGTAACCAAAAATGTGCAATTAATGTACATGTCCGTACAAATTTAACCACTTTTTTTAACAAATTTTGTCCCCAGGGGGCAGATGCAATACAACGCACTACATACTTTTGCCTGGGAGCAGTGAAGAAAGAATGCTTGAGATGCAGTGTGACATATATGAATATATTTTTATCCGTGCCGAGCTAAATATGCATGGTGCGGTTTTTATTCGTCTACCGTACAAGTGGTATAATACCCATCCGCTGGGAATATTACAAAACCACTCTCACTACTTGGCATGTTTGTTGGAGTTCATGTACCCATTTTGGTCACATGACTTCAAATGAGCACAACAGAAACTATGCATTGGAACTAATTCTAACTTATAGAAGTGCTTAGATTAGATTAGATGCTGTAATTACAAACAGGTAAAAATATTTAATCAACTGCCACTGGAATAAATAATTTTACTGTTTCCATAACTTCGGCAAAAAGTGAAAAAGGCGAAACGTTTTCCTATTTTTTATTTAATTCCTTAAAACATGTACTTGTAAAATTGAAATTACTCGCCGATTAGATCACTGACCAATGTGGTTTGAATACATGAATGTTACCATGTGGATTTATTCAGGTTGTTTAAAAACAGTTTAAAATGTTTAAGACATCTTAAATTTCTTTTGACGTTTTAAAAACTACAACAATAAAATTAGTTGGTCATGTGAATGTTTATTAAATATGTTTACCTAATAGCAACTACCATGATGTTTTACATGGTTATACAGTCTAAAGATGCTTCAAAACCGCTTGCTGCTCTCCGTTTGTGATTGAAAAGACAATTACCGGATCGATCGGCACACCACAATGTGTTAAAAAGTTGAAATCGGGTTGCCTTCTTGTTGAGTGCGAGCGACGAGGTCAAACAGTAAACATCCGAAAAATGAAAGCTTTCTTCGATATTCCAGTGACCTAATTCACCCACACAACACTCAATACGTCCAAAGGCGTGATTCGCTGTCGTGACTTGGCTGGAGTCAGCGACACGGATATCATTGAAGTGATGAAAAACGAAGGTGTCACTGCAGTCCGTAGAATACGTATTAAACGTAACAATAATCTGCAGGACACCAACACCACTGTACTCACCTTCAACAAACTAACAGTACCCAGAGTGGTCAAAGTTGGCTTTTTGCAAGTGAAGGTTGATGTATACATACCAAACCCACTTCGATGATATAAGTGTCAGACATATGGCCATCATGAAGACCGATGCTCAAAGAGCCAAATACATTTTAAAAAAATACGGATAACATCACACTTAAAAACTACTCCCTGTTTAACACCTACTTTCAGAATGTTGACAGGGACTCAGGAAGAGTTTCTGTTGCTGTGAACAATAGCGCCCCTCATAGCGTCATACCTTTAAACAAAAATTTGTAAGCCATTGCTGTAAGTGTCACTCTACATCGGGTGATTACCTTTTGTTCTATATACATACCACCAAATACCAACCTACTACCAAATGAATTAGACGCTCTTGTTCAACAACTTCCCGCGTCATTTGTTTTACTCGGGGATTTTAATTCCCAAAACATTTTATGGGGATCAAATCACATAAGTGACAGAGGCCACAAAGTAGAAGACTTCATTTCTAGACACGATTTGTGTTTATGTAACACCAAATCTCCGACGTACTTACACCCAGGAACGGGTACATACACGTATATCGACAATTTGTTCTGCTTCGCTACTTTTGGATTATAACTGGAAGGTCGCTGATGACCTTCACAGCAGTGACCACTTTCCAATCTCTCTTAAGAACACCAACGTTACAACTGATGATGCAATTCCACAATTTAATTTAAATACGACCGACTGGGCCAAGCTTGAAACACTTTGTACAGCTAGGCTTAACAGGGATACTGTCTAAACGACAATGACCCTGTTCGATAATTTACTTCTGTCTTAATTGAGATTGCAGAGGAATCCATTCCTAAGTCCTCACCGAACTGTAAAAGAACCCAAAAGCCGTGGTTCACCAAAGAATGTAAAGAAGCCATTAGACAACACTGAGAAGCACCGAAAAAATTTAATAATCGTCCAACGTCCGAAAATTTAAATAAGTACCGTATTGTTCGGGCCAAAGCTCGCCGCACGATTAAAGAAAGAAAAAGAGCATCATGGAAAAAATATATTTCAACTTTAAATTCTCGTTCCTCTATAAAGAAAGTTTGGGGCACGATCCGCAAAATAAATGGAAAGGGAAAACACAATTCTTTCCGACATCTGAAACTAAATAACAACAATTTCAATTCCAAACATGACATAGTTAATATACTTGCTGATAGTTTCTCTAAAAATTCCTCATCGTCTAATTATTCAGAAGCTTTCCGAAGATTAAAAACTCAAAAAGAAAAGACACGGTTGAAATTCACATCGAATAACTTAGAAAGTTATAATCAACCGTTTTCCCTGTTGGAGCTTATAGAATCTTTGAATAAGGCCCATGATACATCCGCAGTGCCTGACGATATACAATACCAGTTTTTGAAACACCTACTAGAACCATCATTAACAGTTCTTCTGGAAATTTTCAACGATTTATGAATTACTGGTAATGTACCAAAAATTTGGAAAGAAGCAACAGTAATACCAATTCCCAAACCAGGTAAAGATAGCGCAGATCCTACCAACTATCGACCCATTGCACTGACGATCTGTGTGTGCAAAACAATGGAATGAATGATCAATTCTCGACTTCTATGGTATTTGGAAACCAGCAATTTAATATCTCCTTTCCAAAGTGGCTTTCGTTATGGTCGTAGCACCAATGATCATCTGGTTAGACTGGACACATTTATTCGCGACGCTTTTATCAGGAAGGAACATTTACTAGCGGTTTTCTTTGACTTAGAAAAGGCTCATGACACGACATGGAAGTACGGGATACTAAATGACCTGCACGATCTGGGTCTAAAAGGCCGTCTGCCCTCTTTCATTTCAAACTTTCTCTCAGACAGAGAATTCAAGGTACAAGTGGGCTCCACCCTCTCTGATATGCACGAGCAAGAGATGGGTGTGCCCCAGAGCAGTATTTTATCTGTGACGCTTTTCAACATCAAAATCAATAGCATCAAAAAGTGTCTGGCTCCTGGTGTGGATTGCTCCTATACGTTGATGACTTTCTAATATGTGACATTCTAATATGTTATCGATCAAAGAACATACATACAACTGAAAGACAACTACAGCAAAATATTAACAAGATTCAAAATTGGGCCAGTACTAACGGTTTCAAATTCTTGAAATCAAAAACGGTATATATGCATTTCTGTCAGTTACGACGACATCATGATGAACCTAAACTCACGCTGGACGGAACATCTATTCCAGCTGTTGAAGAAACAAAGCTTTTAGGTATTATCTTCGACAGAAAACTGACTTTTATTCCACACCTAAAGAACATGAAAGCTAAATGCTTGAAATCTCTAGATCTACTTAAAGTAGTGGCGCACACTGACTGGGGTGCTGATAGAAAAGTCATCCTCAGTTTATATAGAACGTTTATTCGCTCCAAACTGGACTATGGTTGCGTTGTTTATGGTTCAGCTAGGAAGTCCTATCTGAAGATGATTGACCCAATTCAAGACTCGCTCTAGGAGCATTTAAGACATCTCCGTGTGAAAGCCTTCGAACTACCTTTATCACATCGTAGAGAAATGCTTTCCTCACAGTATGCTCTCAAATTAAGAACAAACCCTGCTTTTTCAGTTGTTTTTCAACCCAAATCCAAAACCTTATACGAAAATAAACCAAACGTCATACTTTCCTTTGACATTAGAATATCATCCAGCCTTGACAGTACCAAAATTGATCTTCCTAAAATTCAGGAAACGTCCATCTCCAAAATACCTCCTTGGCTACTTAAACAACCAAAATTACTTTTTAAGCTACACGATGGAAAAAATCTGAGACAAATCCTTCTATCTTCCACAACTCTTATCATGAACTCCTCACCCAATTTAAACACTACACAAGAATTTATGCTGATGGATCAAAGGATGAGGAAAAGGCTGCTGCAGCCTTCGTTATTGGAAAACACACAACAAAAGTTCGCTTACCGAATGGCACATCAAATTTTTCAGCCGAAATCAGAGCAACAGACCATGCTCTGCAATATATCGAAAACAAACGTATTTTAAAAAGCATCATCTTCTCCGATTTACTATCAGTACTTCAATCACTACACAATAGAAAACTGGAGAACCCATTAATAACCAATATTCTCGTGAAAAATACTGAGCTGAGTACCTCCCACAATATAGTATATTGTTGGTTACCCAGCCATATTGGTATTAAAGGTAATGAAAAAGCAGATCGCGCTGCTAAAATGGCCCTCTCCCTCGAACCATCTGATTTTAAAATACCGTATACTGATTTTAAACGTAGTATCAAAGAGCCTTTACGTCAGAAGTGGCAGGCATCATGGAATGATGCAGTGAATAACAAATTTCATGCCATCAAACCAACCCTAGGAGAATGGACTCCTTCCTACAGAGCCGTCCGTAGGGAGGAGGTAGTCATTGCAAGAATTCGAATTGGTCATACTTATTTAACCCATTCCCACATACTAAAAGGAGAAGACCCACCAGAGTGCATTTCTTGCAATGAACCATTCACTGTTATGCATTTTATGATGGAGTGTTTCGACCTCCAACCTACGCGCGATCAGTACTATAATGTGCATGACATGAAGGAACCTTTTGATAAATAAACGTGACTTGTATTATAGAATTCCTGAAAAAAGTAAACATCTATTCTAAGCTATAACTTTAACGCAATCACCTTGAGCAGTTTTACATAATGTATAGACCGTCCTTTATTTTAAATATCTTTTCATCTGTCTTCATTAACATACACCATTTACATTCCCCGTTGATCGGGAAGCTTTATTTATTATCGTTACCATTTGATCGTTTTACCTTCAACTCTGGTTTTATATCGCTGGTCGATACAAAACCTATTACCACTTTTAAATGATCCTAGATATAACCTTTTGTATGGCGCTAAATAGCCTAACAGTGCTGATGCGCCGTAAAATTACAATCAGTCAATCAATCAATCAACCATAATGTAATATTATAAGTACTCATATCAGTTAGAATTATGCACAACAATGAGTTTCTGCTGTGCTCATTTGAATTCATACGGACCGAATGCATGATGTAATTACCAAAATGTACATAATACAAAATGAAACAAAAAAGCTGAAAAGATCTTTAAAGATATAAAAATAAAGTATTGCCAAACATTTCTTTTTTAAATTAGGAAGATAATCCGTTCCAAAAGAATGTAAACATGACGTACTACAAGATAAAACATGAAAGGAAAAGATGCTAAAATTATGTAAAATGTATGTACAATTAAACAGAAGGGTAACAACTAAATAAAATTAAAATATGGGATCAAAATGTATTATGTAAACCTCATTCCCCAAAAGTCCAAGATTCTCTTGGTTGGTAGATAACTTACTTATTTGAGTTCACGTGAAAAAAGTGACCCTATATTTTGCTATATAGAAAGGCACTTCTGATGTCATTTTTCCATTTATTTCTTAGTTTAAAATTTAGAATAAAAATATACAGACATTGGTGGTTTCATCTTGTTCGCTAGATTTCCGAAAGTACCACTGAATAATTCTGTAAGACTTTTCAAATGTACCAAGCCGTTCTAGTGAAGAGTTCACAATATCAAGGAGATGGTGAACTTTTGAACGTTTTGTGAAAAAAACATTTTAAAGCTCATTAACTAAATAGTTTATAAATTTATAAATCTCTTCTGTTTTTTTAAATCACACAATGTTTATTTTATCAATAATTAAATACTAAGGCAAATGTATATATATGATATTTGTAGCCATCTTTCTCTTAATAGTTTGACGTAGATTCATACCTAACATGTTTCTACTGTATCAGCCCTCCAAACTGTTTTTGATGACCGCTAATTAATTGCAAGCTTGATGACCACTAATTAAGTGTAGGCTTGATGATCGCTAATTAAGTGCAAGCTTGAGTACATACCTTAAACTGGTAAAGGTGTCGACAGCGTAACTGATTCCCCCCCCCAAAAAAAAATCTTTATATTGCAGACAAAATTAAACAACGGCGAAGAGTCATGAAATGTGGTGTAACATCAAATGGCAGAATGATCCAACTACTGTTTTTATGTGCTAGTGTATCATTATCTAACGATTTCAATATTACAGCGTTTGCCACGAAGACATGGTGTGCTTAAATATTTCTATTCGTACACTTAAATACGATACAGGTAATAAATATGTTAAAGAATATCTACCAAATTAAAACATCTGCATCTTACCTCGCCCTTCACTAAGAAAATGCCCGTCCTGGCTAAGAAAGGCCCAAATGTTAAGATACTGAATCATTTCGCAGGTGTTTTAATGTTTTTGAAAGCTTGTTTTCATACTGCAATGTCAAGGTTTAGCCATCTGAAGCTGATGTTATAATTAGTTGTTCATAACCTGCAATTATGTCATAATTATTAGTTCATTGCCTGTTATTTTGTCATAATTAATAGTTCATATCCTGCCATTATGTTATAATATTAGTTCATAGTCTGCTATTATATTAGAGTTAATAGTTCATAGCCTGCCATTATGTTATAATTAATAGTTCATAGCCTACTCTTATGTAATAATTATAGTTCATAGCCCGCCATTATGTTATAAGTAATAGTTCATAGACTGTTATTATGTTAGAATTTATAGTTCATATCCTGCCATTATGTTATATTTAATATTCAGAGCATGCTCTTATGTTATAATTAGAGTTGATAGCCTGCTATTATGTCGTAATAGTTCATGGACTGTTATTATGTTATAATTTTTAGTTTATAGACAGCTATTATAAATGTAGTTCGCTCAGTCTTAATAGTGCAAAACACTTAGGGAACCAAGATGCCAAAGATATATCTTTGTACTGAGCAAACAGGTAAAATACAAACTACTCTAAATGTACTCCTTTTATGGGCTAAAATGGCATCATATTTTACAACTTTCACGAGGAGACTACCATATAGATTTTTCGGATCGATAGAGGACTTAAAAAACCTACTGTTATCGTAGGTGATCAGAATGCCAATTAGTGATACTTGATTGTTGGCCCAAGAAAATATATTGATTGTCTAACGATTTAAATGTAACTGCTAACTAAAGGCAGTCATTGCTGCTTTTCCATCGACTGCATGATGAATATATTTGTATTCTGTATCTATCATTCGTACTGCATACGCCGAAGACCAAATCAAATTATTGATAAAATTAGTGAATACTAAATATTAATTGATTTCTATACCATACAATAATCACGGATGTAAGCAATCTATTGAAATTGTGCCATGGCAAATAAACCCAAGTGCAGTCGGGTTAATCACTAGATGTCAGGCTGATTTCATCATGGCAAACAAACCCAAGTTCAGTCGGGTTAATCACTAGATGTCAGGCTGATTTCATCGGTTTAGAAAGCTTTTATCAGTGAAATAGGAGTCTGCTGATGGCTGTGTCTAATCGAAATTAAATATTCATTATTTCATGGTAACTGGTTGTATTTATTATCTCCGAGTTTTGCGTGGAGAAGGCAAAGATTATTCTATATATCAGGTTTATATGTGTGTGCGCGCGTGTGTAGTGTCGCACAACTCTTTGTACCGACTGTTTAAGATAGACGCATAGCACCTTGGAGTATATCTGAATGTAATGTGTGCATGCGCACAACGGTTTTACGGTTTTGAGTCCCACCCCCACCCCCTGGGGGTGGGTGATGCGGTGATTTGCATTGACTGAAAAAGCATATAAACTGTCTTAACAGTAGTAATTTTAAGAATTGTGTGTGTAATGCAATCCCTTAACATAAAAATGGTTCTAGATACTAACAGCAGATTTATTGTAATATGATTGGGATGTCTGAAGATATGTACAACGGTTTAAATTTTAGACCCTCTCCAGTGTGGTGAGGCAAAGAGGTTGTAGTTTCACATAAAAAACAACTTCTGGGCTGATAGTCATATGTGGGGTGGTTTTATATAAACAGAATAGATGGCGTTTACAATTTACTCGACAGGCATATATATATATATATATATATATATATATATATATATATATATATATATATATATATATATATATATATATATATATATGTGTGTGTGTGTGTGTGTGTGTGTGTGTGTGTGTGTGTGTGTGCCATGGATAATGACATTGAAACTATTGAGATCCCCACCTTACAAATATATATACATTTAGAGACGAATTCAGATATGAAAAACTAATACTGGCTCCAGTCTAGTCTTACTCCCAGAGACATAGTTCTGTTATTAAAACATAGAAATCATTTAGATCTCTATATTATAATAAGTAAGACATATCAAATAATGTATCCGTCTTTGCTCTCCGAAAGTTAGCAAATAAGGATCAAGCTTGTAAAGGTGGTTGTGGAATGAGATGTGTAATACGTGTTTTACAAACACAGAATTATAGTTTTACGGTTCGACGTGTTGGGTGATCAGATAATTAAATAAGCACTTCCTTCCTTCCGTATCGTTTATAATGAGACTGCAAATAAACTTCCTAAAGGAAATACCTGTCCAATGCGTAACATTTGAGTTGTATTATGTTTGTCTTGAAGATATAATCTAATGTGAAGCATGCATTTAAAATATGCGTGTGTAGTGGTACACTTAGTTCTAACTATATGTTCTCCAACTTGCTGTAGAAAACAGTTGTTTGTTTTCATATACAACACATGAGAGTTGATTATTCCTTAACTGGAGTATAATTGTTTTTGCAGATGCAAATAATATTAATGAGGATGCAATAAGTATCGACGTCTTTTCCAGCCAGAGACACTCAATGGCAGTTTTGGAATCATTTCTATGACTTATTCGTTTAAAATATACATCTCTCTGACCTTGTTAAAGGTCACTATCGTTGGTACGCCGATGAACAAAACTGTGTCTCATAAATAGAGAGAAAATAGCTTTTCAAGAAAAGGTTGTTTCAAATCGCCATGTTATTTGTGGATTCCTCAGAATCCTTCCCAGCATATATAACTGGTTAGAGCTTTTAAAGGAATCTCATCGAAACTTTCAAGATACTCGAAGGTTTAGTATTATAAAGTCAATTCCGAGGTTTATTTAAATGTCCTAGGTTTATCAAGTTTTCATGTCCTACAGGATTCTGGTTACGTACTCACCTTCCTTTAGGTATTGTATACCTACTGGTCCGCTTTCCTTCCCCATCCTTCTCTTTTTAGTTTCCAAGAGTTTTGGTGACCTTTGCCAAAGGTCAATTTTTGACCTGATCCATAATTTACTTTTGTTATATCATGGCTTTATTTTTTCCATTTAGTTACTAGTTTTGGCCAGAAAATGTTTAACTATTTAGTCAAATTGTTCATAGTTGTTTTAATTTCCACTCTCAATTTGTCGTTTTAGTGCATGCATGTATGAGTTCACCATGATAGATCCTCTCTCTGCACAGGAGATCCATCATAATGTAGGTTTTTGGTGGGGGTTTTTTTTGTCCTTTTATAGTATTTCTTCTCTTACACACACACACACACACACACACACACACACACACACACACTTATATATATATATATATATATATTATATATATATATATATATATATATATATATATATATATATATATATATATGGTGGATTTTTAAAATATTTTTTATTTTGTATACCTTTTTCCATTTTCACATTTATAGATTTTACTTGGGTTTTTTTAGCCTCAGGGCTAAGAGAGGTAAATTTATAATGGTCTATCTTCTGCTGTTCCCTCTGTTAAGTCACTCTTCTGTTTTTCATTTGTCGTGGAATTGGTTTCTCCGGTTCTGTGTTGTATTCCTTTTTTCGGGATTAATGTCGAAAAGTCTGTGAATGCTCTGTTTTTTGTTGATTTACTTTCCCTTCTTTCTCTCTACGCTTTTCTGTGGTACTTCTTTTACTTTATTTCCTTTCACTGACTGTAAACATGGCTCTTTGGTGTTGTCAATTTCCGTTTTATTTCTTCCCTTTCTATTACCTTACTGCATTGGTAATTCTTTTCTGTACTGCATCTAGAGCTCTTTACTATTTTTTTGTTGTTGTTGTTGTTTTAGAATTTGTTTCTGCGTCTTCGCTTTTTCCTTTCTGTTAATCGCTTATTTCCTTGTTGAGCTGGTAATTCTTTCATTCGCTGTAATTCTGGCTCTACCGTGTTGCAATTTTCTACTTCGTCTCTTTCCTTTCTATTACCTTGATGCAGTGGTAATACTTTTCTGTAATGCTGCTCTGGCTCCTTTCTTGGTGCTTGATTTGTTTCGTCAACAATTTCTTCATTTCTTTCGATCACGTTTGGAAAGAAATGGTCAGTTCAGCTCTGTGCACTTCCCAAAGAGGCTGTCTTCAAATATTATGATTGTCACTTCTAGTGGTATACCATATAGTATATCCATATTGTATTTGTTTCATAATAGGGGATGGTTCTCTCACTCTGATGTGTGCAATTTACCACATTTCAAGATTGATTTGGTTCACGTTGGTCCTATATGTATAACTCCATTGTTCCCCCTCAAAATCAACGCTTCTCTCTCGTTTATTTTAATCAACAGGGCTGTTAAAATTTGCAACATTTGCGGTCTTCTTTCTGGTTGTATCAATATTCAGAGGAAAGGCCCTTCATTTGTCTGAACCCTCCTTGTATTGAAATATTTTCCCAATAACGGCATGGTTGTTGGTCTATTACGTTCACTTAGTCAATCTCCAGAATCTCGTGCTAAACAATTCGCATGCATTGTGAGCAAAGCATATGCTTAAAGACGCGGTTGCATATTTGAACAAGGTTTGTCATTATGAAATATGATTCGTTTTCTATTTTTTAAATTCAACCTGCTATATGCAATATATTGGACAATTTA
Organism: Megalonaias nervosa; assembly: GCA_016617855.1. Classification (NCBI taxonomy): domain Eukaryota; kingdom Metazoa; phylum Mollusca; class Bivalvia; order Unionida; family Unionidae; genus Megalonaias; species Megalonaias nervosa. Next base: position 19,969 of record JAECUM010032172.1, read on the forward strand.
GATTGTGTGATGTTATTTCAAGACTGGTTTCATTCATATCTCTTGTTGTCGATGATGTTGTTCATCGGCACAACGAACAAAGAAAAAATATTTGTTGTAGCTTCATTGCGGTAAGTCCTTAATTTAAAACATTTGGTCTATACTACCAATGGCGGTTATGTGCTGTTTGTAATTTTAGTTAAATAAGATCTCTATACTATATTTGGACATGTACCTTTCGGTAAAGGTACGTGTCTTGTACATTTTAACTGGCTTAGTAGATAACACAACTGGATGTCGTAGATAACCGAGTCTTAGGCAAATCCGATTATGACGTCCTGTTGCGTTAGTGCGTTGGAACTAACAAAATATATTCTCAGCACTACTTTAATTATTTCCAGACAACCCCATTAAATAAATGAATCACCAACATCCACCGACCATAAAATAGGAGATTATGTCATGAATGGATGTGCATCACAACCATTCTTAACATTATAGAATTAACTGGACTCAAATTAGACTGACCCAAGGGCTTACTGATTTTAAGGTTGTTACTTTTATCTGTCTAACCTAAATAACAGGCAGCTCAGTTTCATTAACTGATACTCAGTTTCATTAACTGATACTCAGTTTCATTAACTGATACTTCAGTTCATGTCTCAATATCAGGACTACATGTTTATGATTGACAAGTCAGCATTAAGTCATTTATACTTGGGGTCAGTGTGAATTGGTGTAAATGGCTCAACTCTAATAATCGGACAAATACTTCGTCGGGTACCGCTGTTGTAAAACAAAAATGAATATCATCTATTTTTCATTTCATTTGATGCAATAGGTGCTTTTAGTTCAATATACTTCAGTTAATACAGTAATGCAAAATTAATTGAGTTTAGTCTCTTGGGGTAATTCACTCACTGATGCAAAAGCCATGTTTAATGTAAGTACTAAGTACCGATACTGAAAACATTATATAGGTAAACAGAATGATTTTATATATATATATATATATATATATATATATATATATATATATATATATATATATATATATATATATATATATATATATATATATTGTAATTGCTATAAGTCATTCATCTAATATTAATAAGAACAAAATATTTAGTCAACTTGTATTTATGAACTCAATTTTTATTTCGATATTTCAAATTGGAAAATATCCACAATTACGTTACCTTTTTCAAAAGAACAATAAGTTCTTCAATTCATCCTTTGTAAAATTTGGATAAATTTTTCACAATAATCTTGATACAAAACAAAGAACTGGTCTCTTGCTATAAACGGAATGCGTAAACGTAGATCTCACATCATTGTAGACTTTGGAGATTAGGTATTTATATATAACAGTCTACATAGTTACATTTTAAGACTTGTTAAAAACCATTGTTCAATGTTAGAACATATATTGACAAAGTAGAGCTGATGTAATCTATATTAAATTTCTACGGTTTGAGCTTATGGTCTGTAATGTTAAGATCGGCATATGGCATGGCAGTTTAATTGACTGAAATTAAAACAAGGATTATCATCTTGCATCTGCCTAAAAGACACTGATTTTGAACAATTTTTTTCTCTATTCCTCCTCCGTCAGCGCCCGATGAGTCTTGTCAGATGGGCTTGGAATTATCAACGTTAGCTAATAATAAATAACCGTTGTTATTTGATACAACATTAGTGACAATGGAGAATAAAAACGTTTCCAGCCAACATATATACAAAAGCTCACGATCATTTCAGGCACGCGTAGGTTTTACCTGTTATGGTCATATAGATGGCATGAGGGAAAGTAATTGAAAACATTTGCTTATTGAAAGGGTCTGTTCTGAAATGATACTTATCAGTGTGGGACCAATGCCATTAACATTGTCTAGTTTTAAGTCTATGTAAGCTGAGTTTAAGAAAATGAGACGGCAAGAATACCACTTCTTGTCCAGTGACCTCGACCTTTGATGGTGAACTGACTGTAGATTAGTAGAGAAATGCCCTTCGTCAAGTGTAATGCGATTGCAAAGCTGGTAACGTCTTCGTACTATGCACTTCAACAAAGTGGTCTTATCATGTTTAGCCCAAAATGGTAATTTTAGGTCCATTGAACTTCACATTTTACCTCTGGGTCGGATAATCAATAGGGGCGGAGGTTGGGGTGGTAGATGTATTTTGCTCAAGTGAAGACTACTTATGAAGCTTGCGGGTGGGGTGGGGTGGGAAATGAAAATGACAAAGTCAAATCCAGTGACCTTGACCGTTAATCTATCTAAAAAAACTTTTGCCATTTCCAAAGTTAAGTCTATCTTTGAAGTTTCATCAAAATTAGGTTTAGGAAATCAAACTGATCATGCATAAAGAAAAATCACATTTCAAGTTCCACTCAATGTGACCTTGAATTTAGCAATCCCCAAATCGACGGATTCTGCCTCTAACCATGATTACGGCATGTATGAAAGCAAGTAGAAATTCAGTTAAAATTGCCCATTAGAGAAACCGAAGAGGTGAGAAGAATTTTTTGCCTTCTGCATATTCTTAACGAATATATATATATATATATATATATATATATATATATATATATATATATATATATATATATATATATATATATATATATATATATATATATATATATATATAACATAGAAACGATAATACTTAACATGCGTAGCCATTTCAAATCTGCCTTCCCCGCCTAAAAACATCTTGTATAATTTATACATTTTTATGAGAAAAAAAATCCAAAACAAAAAAGAAACAGGAACAAAACAATGAATCTTTTGCATGTCCGTTCATCTTAGAGTTGAAACCCTTAATTGAAACTCGTCGTTATCAGTCTAGATTTCAAACTGTTCAGACAGATATTGATTGTCCTAAGTAGCTTCTTGTCTGATCTAATTCACTCTAATAGTTAGACAGTAAGGCACTCAGACTTTTGTAAATTGGTATAATATGGACGCTTAAAACATATTAGTATCATAAGCGTACACAGTGCGTGCTTGATGTGGAGGATTGTGAGCCAAATATTGTGTGATGATTGTATTTTATGAAACACTCTAGAATCATAGGAAATTTACGACCCATCATTGTTCACTGCTTCAATATTTTGGATTAGTAGGCTCAAATGAACGTCAAACTGAATTTTTGTAAATGTCTTTTTAATTCCCTGATTTTCAATTGGAGCAAATTGAAAAGATACTGTACGAGGATGACAGCAAGGTAATTTTTAGAGTCAGAGTAAATATATCTACAGCAAGGCACACCACTGTTATATTTTTTTCTAGACAATAAGTTTACACGATATTTCTATTGTTGTTGATGGCAATTGTCATTGTCATTATTATTATACTTATTAATTGAATAATAATAATAATAACAATAATACGTTATTATTATTATTATTATTATTATTATTATTATTATTATTATTATTTTCGTTAAGTAAGGATTGCTCTTCATAGAAAAAAGAATGTGTAAATAATGACACAAGATGAATGTTACCATGTTTATTTATTTGTCTGGACACCTCTGGGCCTATGAGGTGCTCGCCCTCCCCCAACCGGACAGAAAGTCGAAAGGCTTATATAAAAGTATGCTATCCCCTTCCCTTTTGTATTTGTGTTATGGGTATATTTTTAAAAAAATCAAATAGAACCTGGAAAATAAGTTTGAATGGGATTCGTGTTAATTTTAGGAGGGAAGTAGTGCCGTTATGTAGTTTGAGACTACAGTCCCTGACTTGGGTCAAAGCCGTCTATCTCCCATGTTTTCGACCTTTCTGCACACGCTCAGGCATGTACAACGATTGCCTGTCAGTATGCAAACTCGGGATAGCTCAACTTTGTAAATTTTGCGAGCATGGATTCGAGCAGAAAATAGCAAAGTAACCGTGTGAGTCCACATGGACTATGATCACGCTTACTAGTAATATTACATGATGAAACAGGAAAACTTAAAAAGTCGAAACCTCAGGAAGGAAGGAGTTGCAATGTTGTTAGTTGTCTGAAAATATTTACTCGATCTTTATTGTCTGTAAATCGATTACCTGCTTTGGATGGCCAGAGCCCACGTTCTGCATCTGTGCACGAAGTCGTCGGACGTTTTCTATTTCCGCCAATACGGTCTCGACCTTTGCAGGCTACTGAGTACAATTTACTAATTTTATCGAGACCGCTTTGGGCGGCTGCTGTTATTCCCTAATAAACACGTACTCCTGTAACGACACTATTTTATCAGCGCTGCCAGTAACACCTGTTACTATCGCTATATCCCCAACAGCAAATCGTACAGGTGTAGATACGATAGTCGCCGTAGTCGCCATTCCCACAACGTCAAGGTCAATGGTTGTTACTGCCGCGAGAACACAATCGCGTCCACGATAACCTTTATTCACTGCTACAGCTGCCATACAGTCAAAGAAAAATCTATTCTGGGGCAATATATGTCCTCCAGGAACAACATCTGATCAGAGGGAATCACAGCAATGCATCTATACCTACAGACGGGACATGAATTGTACGTGCATGAAAGTACAAGTCGACCACGGACTGTCTGTACAGGTCCAGGTGTTCCATTGAAAAGTGATAAACCGGGTACAAAGTTGCCAAGTCGTGCTCTGAAATTTGCAGACCCGTGTCAATGTTTTTGGTATTGGCTCATGTGTATAAATAATGTAAAATTGTATTTTGTACCTGACCTTATCCAAAAACAAGCTCATTGTCAACCTGACCAGAATCAGTGATTTTTTAAATTTTATAAACAACTATTCCAGATTTTATATTTCTTTGTGAGTGTAGGTTAAATATTAAGATCATTATCTTGGTCTGATCAAGGACATTCTGTTTACCATGTTTTTTTTTTTATAATTTTAGTAACATACCAAGTCTAATTATAGCTTAATTTGTTTCTGGAAATAAACTTGTATCCTACATGCTGGTTCTTCTTTTGACCGTTCCAGTGGTCTAGTGGTTAGAGCGTCCGCCTCGGATGCCGAAGGTAGCGGGTTCCAACCTTGGCCGAGTCATAACAAAGACTTCTAAAAATGGAACTAACAGCTGCCTCGCTAGGCGCTCAGAATTAAGAGGTTAGTGTTAAGACTGGTCGGCCTGGTGTCAGGATAGTGTGACTGGGTGGTACATCATGCTACATGTCTGCGGCATGATGCCCCAGTCCTAGACATCACTATAAACTGCCACACTGCAGACACACACACGGCTCTTCTTTTGTGTCTTAGTTGTTTTTTAATATAATCTTGTTTATCATGAAATTATTTATTCGTACCGTAAAATCATGAAGCAGAATCATTATTGTGTTCAGTACTTTGATTTGGGTGAATTATTTAATTAAAATCATTCGTCTCTGGAAATACAAAGTGCTATATAATACTAACTAGGAATTATAGTGAATTAAGACAAGGAAACTTTGTATTATATTACGTGATTCAACAAAAGACTGTTAGTACATCATTACAATTCAGTCATTGGTACATTAGAGACTACCGACCACTTCAGGCACATCAACACCTTCAGCGTTGTAAATAATATTTTAACACCACTCAAGTTTATTGAGAACTTTATTCATTAGAACTAGTGTTAGTAATTCTAAGATTATTGGAGATTTAATTTGCAATACCGTAAGTTCTTTTTACATTTTCACTTAGTGTTCTAAAGTAATAAATTATTTTCTGAATTAAACAAAATTTGTTGGATTGCGCTCTTTTTAATTTCTTATTTTAGGACCATAGAGTAGCAAGACTCCTAACTCATCAGATATAATTTTATTAATCTCCTGTCTTCTTTTGAAACACAACAAACAGGTGTCTTTGTCTGCTGACAAAATTGGATAATTATTTGTCATGATGACTGATGAACAGTGCCTTCATATAAGCCTGTAATGAGAGTAAAAAATGACATCGTTGATGTGCATCCAGTACTCATACGCGACAACAAATGCGTTTCCGTAGCCATTATCACAGTCGTCCACAATATTAATTTCGACAATACAAATTTGCCATCCGCAACACCAGCAGCAAGCCAATTTGCATCCTTGTTGTTGACCTTCGGTAAAGCACGACTGAGTGTTTTGGCTCCGAAAATAGCCTTTCGAATATCTCTACAAGACCTGAATATCTGACTGTGAGGAATCACGCACGAAAATGATGATGGGATTCATGAAGATGTGATTGACGTGCGGAGAATTCAATGTTGCAATTGGGATCATAAAACGTTAAATCTTATATATTAACAAGGTTGGCGGGATTTACGCGGTCCATACCACGTCGTATTGCAAATTGTAGGTGCTCACTAAATTCGTTTGCGTCCTTGTAGAGCATAGACAGGCCAACAGATTTCGTGTAATCGTCGCTGTGTCTGATGACTCCAATAATCGTCGTCGCATTGTCAACGTTGCTCATGCATGCTTCGATTTCCTTGCCATCGAGGAGATTACAATATTACAAATGATTTCCAAAAGGGCCTCACACGAGAGAAAATTCAGAGACGTACAATGCTCTTTTAATTCTATTTGGCCTTTTTGATTAGGATCATTCGCCGGGTACGAATAATACTGGAAATATTTTTGTTCTGATTTATCATCATAGTCACGTCTATGTCAAGCTCAGTGTTAAGTACTTCCTTGCCATTGGTTTTGCTTATACATTTTCAGTTTCGTCTTATACCATTTCTGAAAGCAATGCTTCACACTGCGGCATTTGCAATCATCGAATCGGTTACACGTTGTTGAGTAGCTTTATGGATGATTTTACTGACCGGCGTGGGCATTGTAACCATGGGTGAAAACGTAACCATTATTGACGGTGCCCGAGTCATTTATCGCCGTAGTCGATCTCAAACCGATTGAATCGCCTGCAATCCCAGATTTGTCAGCGCTTTTAATGCTGGCAATGAAAATCTCATTACAACACGATTAGCAATTGGTACAGCTCGTGAGAACAATGCCTCAAGAACCCTTGCCGCGCCTGTGAACAAATCCCGGAGAAGATAGCCTTCTATGACATAATTCGTCCATGTACGACTGTCATTTATTAAATATCATTTCGATCTCTGATTTACAGCTGCATTGCCAGGTCCCACCGCGGAGATCCAACATGTGCCCGTCCTGTTCTACAAGAGTAAAATGAAGGTTGTTTCAACCGGGAATTTCTTCATGTGAGATACATATGTTTGAGGGAGTAATCGAGTGCAAATCACCCGGTTCCTCATTTGGAGCGAACCCAAACAATTTTGTAATACATTCAGACAGCGTCACAACGGTAAACTTAAGCTGAATCATGTTTATGATGCTGACATTGTCTGGCAAGAAATTGTGAAATGTACCATCTGGTGTGAACAGCGTATTCGTCGATTTGCTGTAATGTTTGTCATATCTTCATTTGATTGAATTAATATTGTACACGCCTGTGGGAAGTCCAATAACATTCCAGGTACTTTCTCGATACCTCTTCTGTCGAGATTACAGTCGTGTTATTGGCAGTGAAGCCCTCAACCGTCTGTGATTGGATATTATATATTAGGTCGAGTGTGTGTAATTGCAAGATGATTTTATGTGTTCGGAAAAATGTCTCCAGGTGTAGTGTTACACCTTGCTTAGGAATGGGTGTTTCCAACTTTGATATGTACTCGGGTGGTTGCTCTTTTGAAGCAGGCGCATGTGTCTCTTTAACATTCTAGTGCATTTTCTCAAACTATCTTCGCATTTATAGTAATTGTGTTGACGCACTCGTGATCCGACCATTTGGTCTTTCTGTTCCCATCATCGCGGCACTGGTGGTCGGGACTTTTGTCTGCTTGTTTCACAGTTTTGCGCGTGGGTTTGATCAGCGGTGTACTCATTCTTGAATGTCGCCAAAACTTTCTTCTTATTGTTACTAAATAGCGAATGATCCTTGGGATACTCGTTGGTATCAAATTCATTGACTAGGGATGTGGTACCAAAGTCCTTGTAGACGTCATCGGTGGTAGTGTGCATTATCAAAGAGTCTGTATCCATGTACTTCACGTTGATGTTGTCGCCTTACCGTAACATTATCTTATCGTAGTAGAGCTCTCACACGAACAGCTTTGACAAGGCAAGACTTTATTTCACTCAGGTTAAAAGTTTACATATGAGGTATATATAAAAACATGAATTGACGTGGGTTGTTTTTACACAATGCCCAACAGGGATTACAAAATTCTGAAAACACAAAAACCTGCAAATAAATGTTAAGAATAGCACGTTACCTGTATTCATTATTTTGATTATATCCGTTAGTCCTGGAGGCGTATAAATGAGAAATAAATGTTTGTTTCTCGTCATTAAAATAAGAACATGAAAGAAGATAGTGATATTTATTCCCTATTTCTTTAAGACTGACGGTGTGCAGTATCTTTCCTTATTGGGAATAATAGACCATTGCCACTTAAACGGGAAACCTATGATTTGCAGTTCTAAACTTACGTTTTTAGATCTGTTTTGGTAACGAGAAATAGATCTAAATCCAGACTCATTTTAAATGATCTGTAATTAGCATTTTAGATAACGTATTGATGTTAGCTGCCCAAGCTTGTATGTATTGATCTTTTAATCGTTGTTTTCCCGAATTTGCTAAACATTTAACTGACACAAAACTTACATTTTTCCATACGTAGCTTACCCCAACATCATTTAATATGGATCTCACTTCAAGTAAGCATTTATTGTCATAGGAATTAGCACGAAAGTATTTGTATAAGAGAGAATACTTACCATGAGATAAATATTCTTTATAATCACTAAACAATCTTGGCCAATAATTGTTTATAATGCGACTTTTAATGTTGATGATAAAGTGGAAACGAACAGGTTCGCTGTATATCATTTATTGAGTGGTGCATTTTTGACATTCAGTATGATTCTGAGGAAACAAAGATGAGGGTCTGTTTTACTCCATCAGACAATTCTATTACTGACACCCCAACGTAGATGGGTTTTGTCAGCACCGTATTAGCTATCTTGCTATGTACGGCTATTAGTCCACCATAAAATATCTTGCCTGAATCAAATGGCGGGTCTGCAATTAGTCTGTTGGCAGACTGTATTATAATGGAATACCATTGTCTAATTGCTTGTTTACTAATTACACAATTATAAACAAGAATTGTTTTGTTCTGTTTCTTTGACGACATCTTTTCTGTGACGGTGGCGCAGGCAATTCTTCGCCGCCGCTCAGGATAATATTCGGCATCATTGACATTTGTCAAGCAGCAATTAATTAGGGAAATGTGTTTAAACAAATTTGAATAAATATCAGAACTGAAATACTACATGCTAAGTTGCCAATGGTAGACTTCAACTACCGTCATCTAACCTGACATATCAGCAGTCGCACTAATATGAACAAAGTTGAAAAACCAAGTGAAGGAGCTCTAAGATTTTATCTTTAAAGAATACAAGAAATGATTCACCGAGTTACTGGATTTGGCAAATTAGTCAACTTTCTATAACCGAAGGTTGAAGATCGTGGCATTTTGAGGCTTCAAGCTTTTAAGCAAACATTGTCCAACCCGTTTAAATGATTGGGTAGTTTAAGAACAACAACAATAACAACAAAATAATTCTTGTTCTTTTAGTTACGCAAATACGATGGAGATTCCAGGTATAAAAACAACCAGGATACAATCATTAAAGACTTTGGCAGCAAATTTCTGGAATTCTCTCCCAATCAATGTTCGAACATCCACAAATTTTGACAGTTTAAGTCTCTCTTGAAGACTTTGTATGGAAGCGATTCATGGAATATGCACCATATATAAACGTAAGAAAAGAGGTCACTGATGCTGTCATTACTCTGTAGCAATAGCTGGAATTCCCTATTTTGTATTTTATTTGTTTTACCTATGTTCCACATATACTTTGAAGTGATTTGCTGTAAAGTTTTGCTTGTAGCTTTTAGCTACTTTTAATTCTGTGTCATGTTCTCATGTGTTTTCTGGTATATACCATTAATTACTCTTAATTGCCCTATATTTTGATTTATGTATACCTCTAGTGCATTGTACACTAATCGCGTGTATACTTTCTGCATCTTTGTGTATAATTTAGCCAACCCTTTGTCATTGTATATTTAAATTTTGATGTCTATAACTGGGTTAAATCTATTAGATTATAGTCTATTCGTGTCAATTGCTGTTGTATGCATGTATGTATGCATGCATGTATGTATGTATGTATGTATGTATGTATGTATGTATGTATGTATGTATGTATGTATGTATGTACGTACGTACGTACGTTTGTATGTATGTATGTATGTATGTATGTATGTATGTATGTATGTATGTATATTTTTATATGTATGTATTGTTAAGAATATGTAATTAAATTGCTTGTGTGTTAGTTTTAAATTCTTTTAATTCTATTTTTGTTCCATTACATTTTATTGTAATGATAATTTTTACTGGATTTGATATTTTTCCCAGTAAATTCTGTCTTTTGTTTCGACGCAAAGGTATGACTTAAGCTCTATTTTTAGCTCACCTTGGTTCATAGTTTTTGCAAAAACGATTGGCTATTACCAAAGTCATCTTCAGCCTACGTGTTAGCTCTGTTGTAAACAGTTTTATTTTTAAATTCATTTCCAGCGTGAGAATCTGATTCTTAGATAGGGCTATTCTTGCTTACGTGATAATTGGCATTTTTTTTACTGCGCTGTTCAAATTAGTGATCACGTCGCCCTGTCACGTGAGTCACTATGTGATCTAAAATCGAGGCTTAAAACAGCCAGTCTGCTAGTAGATTGATCAGTCGTATCTTTACACCTTAAGGGTACAAGGTGTTTCTATTGTTGATGCCAGATTGTTTTGAAGTTCATCTATTTTTTGGAATTTAATAATTCATTCTCTAGAAAACTACACAAGTACTTCATATTTATAAAAGTTCTGGGAGAAAGATATTCAGTGGAAATTTATTCTGGAATTTTAAACGGGAACATTATAAATTGTTATTCAACAAGGAATTGTTGCCATTAGTACAACGACCTCATCTGACGTCATCGCCTTCCATATTGGAACGTCATCGAGATTCGAATCTGGATTCAATTAGAACTGTTTAGTGATAGGACTTGTCTTTTTCAATTCTAAGATTAATTTTTGGATTATTTTCACAAACTGTAAGTCCTATTACATACTTTTATCTTGTTTTCTAGGGAAATAAATTATTTTGTTAAAATTTACAAAGCTTGTTAACTTCGCTCTTTTCTTTTGTTACATTTTGTACGAGCCTACAATGAGTATATATATATATATATATATATATATATATATATATATATATATATATATATATATACATATATACATATATATATATATATATATATATAAGGCTACAAGGGTTGGCTATATATATATATATGGAAGTGTTTGCATATACGCATGAACATAATGTATGCATGTAAAAGTTAATTGTTGCTTTATTGTGTGTAGTCGGTAAGATAGCTCATTGCTTAGTATAATGTAAATTTCAATTGAATCTAAACAAAAATGTGTATATTTTCCATAGAGATTTAGGGATAACGGGTTGAGAGCATACGATTACGTATACAAGAACAGATGTTTTAAATGATAGAAGTGGAATCAATAAAACTAATAAATGCTAATTCATCCAATCTTTTTGTCTCTTTAATGTATTTTTTTTAAAATATTTCGAATATGTGTAAATTACACTTCTTTCTCAGTTCTGGTGCCTACAAATCAATCGTGTAGGATATATAGAAAAGTAAAAATAAATTGGTAACTATTTTAATGTGTTCTCTTCATATCAACACCACGGATTGTCTCCCTGGTGAGAAATGTAAAGTCATTCCTTAAATAACTACAAACTATGCATTATTTAAATGCAGCGAATGTTTAACTTCAGAACCAGCTAAATAGTAAGGTGTAACATATGTAGTGTTACTTCTGAATGTCGTATTACATTTTTCTTATTTTAGTGGGTCTGGTAGAATTCTTGTGACGCTAAATGTTGAGTTTTTGACCCATCGGGACTAAAGTGCAACAGCTGAAGATTACTTATTATGTACATTAGAAGTTGTGGTGTCTCTGATTAAATATAGTACATGATGATACGAGGGGAAAACACCATACAATTTTACGACAGTTACATCTTTTATTCTAAGTTTTCCTTTATGACAAAGGCGTCCAACAAGTTTCTTTTGATATCTCAGAAGATGAGGTGATAATTTGTGAAAAGTCCAAACATTATCTGCATATCCCCACAGTTGGCTTGCGTGTATACATACATACAGGACCGTAGAGAGCGATCACGTCCCTGGGGTAAGAAATACCCGGGCCTCTCGTAGTTCTTGTTCAAACAAATTTTTTCCTTTATAAAATTAAAAAGTGTTTTTCGGCCCGGGCGCCCTTACGGGCCCAGGCC
>JAECUM010032173.1:0-20850 GCA_016617855.1 Megalonaias nervosa
TTGCTAACATACTCGGGAAATGGTTAATGGTCAATCAGCTATCAAAACACATGCCTGTGAATGTGCAAGAACTTGTTTATCAGCGTAATGGATATCAAAACCAGGCCTAGCTATTGATGGCTTGATGAATACCTTTCGCTACAACACCAGAACTAACCTGGCTAAGGCGAGGGGGCATCTCAAAAGGTATGATTAGTCAATGTACCTCTAAAAAAATATCATAGGGCGAAGTCGTTTTCACTTTCCTAACAGAAGAAGAAGTGTTCATTTTTTAATTGACTTAGTCGCCCACTTCGCCTTGTAGCGTGACCCCTGGTATAGACACATCTATGATGACAGCTTTTGTGAAAAGAAAACCATAACAGCTGCACCATTTTCTGGATCTACACAAATTTGAAATGTGTGCTTTCAATACTACACCAAAGAGTCCGGTGCTGATTTCAGTAATGAGTCTTCCAAACTCAGGTCTGTAGTGGGACGGAAATTATGTTAATAAAACAATGTCCCTGACTTTTTTTGGTTACAAGTAGGACAAGCCCTCAAAAGATTCTTTTTACTAAAATCTTACTTTCATTATCAACCAATCAGGGACAGTCAAACCATGTATACTCTATTTTATTTTCACTGATTTATAGTATGGTTCTTGTTCTTTCATATCTGTAGTAATGAGAGTCCTTCAACAACTCTCAACGGTTGTATGCCTTTTCCGACCATGCTGACTGGACACACTGTAAGATAATGTTCAAGTAACAGAAATACCATGGGATAACCAGAGACCAATAAAATCAAATGAAATGGTCAAGTTATCTCCCCTGCAGGGATGCTGCCAGGATTTCAGGATTTAATCTAAGTTTTGTGTGTGTGTGTGATCCCCAATGAGGAAGTGGTAGCGGGAGGAATAGCCATTGTTAAATATCTCTCTAACACTTAAATATCTGTCACTCTTTCTTACTGTTCCACTCTGTTAAGGCTCTACTGAAATCAAAATACTCAAAGAGATGCCATCTTCAGTTGTATAGCGATTATTACTGTGATGTCATTGGGCATGGTCACGTGGTTGTGGTGGGCTCTTGGTTGGGATGGCAGAAAGACCATAGGCTTACTCCATATTTGACAGCTAATTACGATGTTGTCAGAGGAATTGAACTTTTCTAACAATTCAGTTGGACTCGGATTATATACTTGATTCATAGTCAATGAACAGGTTCTAAAATTGATGCGTTTATTTTGGAGCCATGTTCCTCCATCACATTCAAGATCTGAATATACCAAAGGTGAAATTAGAACAGCTGCATCCTAAACTACTATCATGGCAACTTTAAATGTTATTTAATGTGAGACTTTAATGCCAGAACTCATAGCTTCAGTGATTTTGGGGTTAAAAAATGAATTTCTTCTCAAACAACTCAATTTGGTGCAGATTACATTGTTTTTTAATGATACTGAGAATTCTTGATGTGTAAAAATTTCATAAGAAATGAAAAACATCAGATCAGGAAATTAATACCACTTGGGAAAAACTGATAGGAATATGCAGAAATAATGATAGTATTATTTAAATGGAATATGTGGTTACAATACGAGTGCTGGTTCAATAACTTTGCAAAATACATCTCATACAACTATTTTGTTGTTTGTAACAACACACTGTAATATGGTAATAATTTTTGCACACATGCAGTTGACCCACTTTTTACTTTAGTCTCTTGCTAATTAATAGTTTTAGATTTTACAACAAAACTAAGCACATTTTACCTTTTGACAATAATACATGATCACAAATATTTAGAGTGTAAGAAAATAGAAGTTACAATTTTATTAAAAGTATTGGTACCAGTAAAACTAAAGGAGATGGTAAAAAAGAATCAGGATGAACAGATTAGTAGTGTAGTAAAGAACCCATACATCAGAATGACATCAAGTATTTTTTCATCAATTTCATCATTAGTTAATGACACTGCTTCAAAATGTTGTGTACTTGATAGCAGTAATCCAATTTGTAATACAGATACCAAATGATGGTTTGGAACTAAGTGCCAAAAGATCTGCAGAAAATATCAACATCCTCAAAATATACATAGGAATAACCACACACAAACAGGACAAATTTTATCCATCTTGCATTGAGCTTACACATTTGAGTCAGTTTCTTATGTTTAATGTCATTCAATTTTTGCACATAGAGAGCATGTACTTCATTTGGTAATACATCTGCATGATATGAAAGTTAGTCTCGTTATTCTTTTGTTGCCATATTGGTTCAGCCAACTAGAGATCTACACACACTTAATTATGTGTATGGGGATTCTCTGATGATCCTTATGAGCATTATTCTGTTGATTGTTTCTGAATTTAATATGATTCTCCTCCTCTGTGTATGAATATTACTCTGTGCTGAGAACTCCATTTCATTGTCTGCTGTCTGACACGCATATGCATAACTAGCTTGAACAAGTTATTGTTCTTTATGGTTGTGCAATTTTCAACATCTCACAGGTATGGTCCCATGGGTATTCTCTCTTTGATATCTCTGTTCCAAAAAGAAAAGTTTTCACTAACATGAACTCTGCCAAAGATTCACTTCCTTGAATCAGTGCTTTGCTGCCTCTTATGCCAGATTTTTTTTCTCTTCCAGAATACTGTATTAGGGTTTTAAGTCCAACATTCCCATAGTCTGCTTGTTCAGACATGGGTATCTTGAATAAATAACCGGCATCCTGTCCATCCAATGCGTACTTCGGACTCGCACTCAACATCAATTTTGGGCTCAAAATCACCCACTGGTATTTCCAGTGACATTTTCCCAATGTCCAACAGACTGATATACATGAAATTCATTGTCATCATAGCTATCACCAGCCAGTATTTGCCAACTAAAAATGTCGCCTGACGACAAACCATGTTGTGATTCAGCCATTTTGGTTTTCTGTGTGGCCCTTATTTGAAACACGCATTTGTAAAACTTCCATGATGAAAGTAAGGTTAAAACCACCATAAAATGCCTGTACCAGGGCCCAATGAACCAATCAAATTTAGTTTAACAGCCATTCATGTCGAACCGAAGTATCCAGCTATTTTAACATTTGCCTTCCTGAATCTGGATGTCGCATCAAACGCTGCGATATTGCTAATGGCAGCGCGAATTACATCGCAAAATGCACTTTTAAAGTTAAAGTTGAATAAAAATTGCACACTGCGCAAAGTACGTTTTATATCCGCGATGTTGACATAATTTGCGGAATGCGTATCACTGTTTTAAAAGTACACAAATTCGTACAAATTAGGTGCACTCGTGTGTACTGGCATCATTTTCTGACCCAATGTTTTATTCATGTTAGACCGCTAGGAGGGGCTTAGATGCGATTTTAAATATATATTCGGTTTTTTTTCTGACAACCCCAACAGCAATTTTTCATTTTGTTAACACAACCCACAACAGAAGTGATTTTCCTAATCAGCCTTCCACTGTCAGAATCAAAATAGTTTGAAACACAACCGCCTACAGAAGTTTTTTTTAAGTGCTGTCCCCGGGGGGATATATGTTTTACTGGAACAGCCCTAAGGATATCAACTAAGTAATCATTATTGGTATACCACATTATTAATATTAAAATATATGTAATGGAAGGCAAACTTCAATGACTCAGAGATGGTCACGTAATGTTAAAGGACTGAGCCCATTATAATCCAAATGCAGTTTGATGAATAAAATTTACAAGATATGGCAAACTTACATCTCTTCTTTCACAAAGGAAGTCTTTCCCTCTGGAAAAAGAAAGAAATGAAAAGAGAAAAATAGCATGTTCAGTTACTTAATAGAATTTTTACTGAGGTTTTTATTCACACAAGCTTTAATCATTCTGAATATTTCTTACAATGTTCTAGCTACTTGAGACTGTATGGCCTGTTAAGGTAAAGTAAGGAAACCCTACAATATCCTTGTAACATGAATAAAGTCTACAAAAAAACATCTTAGTTTTAAAATTTTTCTCTAGTCAATTTTGTACATGGTCATCAGCATTTATAATCTTGTTCTTAATTAATCCAAGCCACATATTACAGTTTTAAATTTTGTAAATTTTGAAATAACACAGATGTTCTTAGTCCAATTTATTAAAATGGGGTTTTAGTTTTGAAATGATGGAAAACTATTCATAAAAAAATACAAAACAAAGCTGTAGTTAAGAATCTATTACTGGATGGACTCCTAACCATCAAGATGTTAATCATGCCCTTTGGGATGCACTAAATGGCTTAGTGACCAAGACTAATTCTGAGTGTGTTTGATTATATGTATATCTGAACAAGTGTTCTTTCAGTGATCGCATACTATCATTTCAAACATGCACAAAACATTTGGAACTTGTCCCAGTAGCATTGTTTATAATGAGTGATAGAAAGTAGGATGCTTCTGATTGCATATGTTATGAATACAAGTGCTTCCAGTTTTATACCTTTATCCATACCTGACGGTACATCAACATCATTTGTCAAATATATTGAAAGGCCTCCATGACAGGAAGCCTTCTGTCAAAGTTGGTCAAATTCTGTTAAGTACTTTTTAAAAATAAAGTTGTGTAATGCTTTTTTAGTTTTAGCAATGGCGACCATATCTGATCACAGATCAGCAAAATTTCAATAAATATGAAAGGTCTTCAAGCCACGAGACTTTCTGTCGAATTAAGTCAGTTTCCATTGAGCAAATTTTATTAAAGAATTATTAAAAGATTTTAAATTTTTTAGTAGCAATAGCAGTTTTTTAATTGCAGTAGCAGTTTTGTATTTTCAGTAATGATCACCTCATTTGATGGCAGATCAGCATCACTTCAATAAATAAAGAACCTCAAGTCATAATGTCTTCTTCCAAATTTAATCAAATACTGTTATGCAGATTGTGAGGAAAAATTGTCTAAAGGTGTAACTATATGTTTGTATTTGCTGCCATATTTGATGGTGGATGGTCATAATTTGAACAAATCTGAGAGAGATACATGCCAAGATGCTGTTTCTCAATTTTGGTCAAATTTAGTTTGGCCATTTCTGAATACAAGTTGTAAATAACAACTGTGAATCTACAACACAAGATGGACCATATCATAAGCTCACCTGGTCTTGCAGACAAGTGAGCTAAAAATGGACACTGCTTATGGCAAACTTTTGTACCATATGTTTCAAACTTAATTGTTTTGTGCAATTTGTACTCGCTGTAAATTTCATTTATGTACTTTTTGGTCCATTTTTTTTGTGTAAAATAGGCACATATTCTGCTTATCTAGAACTCGGTGCTTGAGTTCCACAGAGCAATGTGTGTCACCTTTTTCGGCATTGCCAGCATTCCCAAATATTCACACAGTAAAATTAATGGTGTAGGACATCATGCATGCAACATCTCACATTTCTCCTTAAGAAAGTAAACACAAAAAACCCAAGTCAATATTTTGACTGTCACTGCATTAACTGTATTAGGTAAGTGACATATAACCTACCCTTTGCTTTTGTGCCTGTATCGGCATTCCCCATGTGATCCCTCCTCCAGCATATACTGTCGTTCATACCACCGGAAAAGAGCTCTCAACAGGGATGGAAGACACTGCTCTGCCACAGTACTCAGGGACAATAAAAGCTAGAATAAGACAATGACAATGTTTCTTCAGAACTTGAGGAAAAATGAACCAAGATTCATATTATATTGATCCATATACCTAACTTTTCAATGCCTCCCTCTAATTTAAGGTTTTTTCATTAAAAACAGTATGAAAATGGTACACTGAAATTTGATATTCAATATTGACCCATATACCTTACTTTTCAATGCCTCCCTCTAATTTAAGCTTTTGTCATTAAAAACAGGAAGAAAATGGTACACTGAAATTTGATATACTATATTGATCCATATACCTAACTTTTCAATGCCTCCCTCTAATTTAAGGTTTTGTCATTAAAAACAGTAAGAAAATGGTACACTGAAATTTAATATACTATATTGATCCATATACCTAACTTTTCAATGCCTCCCTCTAATTGAAGCTTTTGTCATTAAAAACAGTAAGAAAATGGTACACTGAAATCTGATATACTATATTAAAAATAGAACATATTCATTTAGTTTCCAAAAATGGTCACTTCAAACAAAAATATTAACAATATGTATTTCCATATGTACTCCTTCCAGTTTACATCCTCTGAAGGATTACATATGCTTCTTTACATTAACATGCTATGCTATTTTTTTCCTGCATGTGAATTATGTCTACTATCCTACCAAGTGAATGATGTCTACTAGTCTACCAAGTGAATGATTTCTACTATCCTACCCAGTGAATGATGTCTACTATTATACCAAGTGAATAATGTCTATTATCTAACCAAGAGAATGTTGTATACTATCCTACCAAGTTAATGATGTCTACTATCCTACCCAGTGAATGATGTCTACTATTATACCAAGTCAACGATGTCTTCTATCCTACCAAGTGAATGATGTCTATTATCCTACCAAGTCATTGATTTCTACTATCCTACCAAGTGAATGATGTCTACTAGTCTACCAAGTGAATGATTTCTACTATCCTACCCAGTGAATGATGTCTACTATTATACCAAGTGAATAATGTCTATTATCTAACCAAGAGAATGTTGTATACTATCCTACCAAGTCAATGATGTCTTCTATCCTACCAAGCGAATGATGTCTACTATCCTACCCAGTGAATGATGTCTACTATCCTACCCAGTGAATGATGTCTACTATTATACCAAGTCAACGATGTCTACTATCCTACCAAGTGAATGATGTCTACTATCCTACCCAGTGAATGATGTCTACTATTATACCAAGTCAACGATGTCTTCTATCCTACCAAGTGAATGATGTCTATTATCCTACCCAGTGAATGATGTCTACTATCCTACCAAGTGAATGATGTCTATTATCCTACCAAGTAAATGATGTCTATTATCCTACCCAGTGAATGATGTCTACTATCCTACCAAGCGAATGATGTCTACTATCCTACCAAGTGAATGATGTCTACTATCCTACCCAGTGAATGATGTCTACTATCTTACCAAGTGAATGATGCCTACTATCCTACCCAGTGAATGATGCCTACTATCCTACCCAGTGAATGATGTCTACTATTATACCAAGTCAACAATGTCTACTATCCTACCAAGTGAATGATGTCTATTATCCTACCAAGTGAATATGTCTATTACCCTACCATGTGAATTTTGTCTATTATATTAAGTGAATACCAAGTGAATGAAGTCTACTATCCTACCAAGTGAATGATGTCTACTATCCTACCACGTGATATCTACTATCCTACCAAGTGAATGATGTCTACTATCCTACCAAGTGATATCTACTATCCTACCAAGTGAATGATGTCTACTATGCTACCAAGTGATATCTACTATCCTACCAAGTGAATGATGTCTACTATCCTACCAAGTGAATGATGCCTACTATCCTACAATGTGAATGTCTACTATCCTACCAAGTGAATGATATCTACTCTCCTACCAAATAAGACTGACCAACACCTTTTATCAGTAAGTACAAGCAAACTTCCTGTGAATTTCATTATGCAGCAATGGGTTTCTCATCTCTACTCATGCTAAGCTGTAGTTTTTATAACACCTCTGTTGGTGAGTGTGATGCTTTTGGATTTTTAACGTAGCTTTAACAATTAGAGTCATATCACTATGAAGTCTGCTGGGTGGCAGTTTATAGTGATGTCTTACACTGGGGTTATAAGTTATAAGTTGAGTCCAACTGCAAACTGCATAGACCCAGATCTGTCTTTGCATAAGGCACCAGCAGATCTGGGTCTGTGCAGTTTGATAGGAGTAATCAATAGAACCAACAGTATAGATCCTGATCTGCAGGTGCATTATGCTATGGCAGATCAGGATATTTGTTTGCATGTTTGACTTGACTTATAAGCGAGTACATACGGTAGCCCTAGAAAAGGGATGGGATAAAGTTAGAGCTCTCGATGAAGAAAAGATTACATTTTAAAAGCAAAACATTATTTAATTGAGAAATCATGAGACTGTAGATGTGATTTAATGCCACAATGAATTTACAAGCTATTCACATTTATTCTCATAAATCCCTATACATATGGTTAACACCTGAGTAGTTATGCTAGTTCATAAAGTCATTCTTGCACCCTGATTGTTTTCAGTTACAACAGGCATTGTTTTTTATATTGCAATATTCAAGCGGCATTATTTTCTATTATGCAGTACTTGAGTACAGAAATAAAAATTTTTAATTTCTGATACATACAGTGACTGCAACTATGACTTTGTTGAGAAAAAAAGGCATACCACTCATACTTGCTTACATGTCATGTCCAATTCCAAACTACATTGACCCAGAATTGCCGTCAAATAATATGCCACCATATCTGGGTCTATGCAGCCTGTCAGAAGCAATCAGTAAAAGAAAAAATATACACCATGATCTGCCAGTGCATTATGTGATACAATCTGGGTCTATGATGTTTACAGATGGAAACAACTTATAAACAAGTATAAATAGTATGTGACTTGCTCATGATGAGAGACGCTCTTTCATCATGATTTTGCATACTGATTTACAGTCAATGGAACATATGCATTCCTGTAAATATATGCCAACTCTTCATCCAGATTCAGTTTTCTATGAAGGACACCAATATCTACTACTGTAATATGACTGGAAATAATGAAAGCTGATGATTTAAATGTATGAAAAGTTCTTGTAATAATTTCATTTAAACATGCATTTAATTGACAATACTTGAAAATCAGAGGTAGCCTTCTTCACACAAGGGTCTTTGAAAGAAATTATCAAAATAAATAGACATAAAAATGCAAGACATTAAAGCAGTTAATTTCAAATCACATTTTCTGGAAAATTACAATTATTTCTGCACTTGATTATGTAAAACTATTTGCATATAACTTGTAATTCAAATATTTCATTTGTACTAAAATTAGAATATGTGAAAAGAAATTTAAAAATTGTCTGAAAAATTTAAGTGCAATGAAAATAATTATGATTTTTATGTATATCCATGTAAATGAAATTAAAGGATACAAAAAAATTACATAACATGCAGCAGTTAACTCCCTGTTCTTGCTGACCATATGCTAATAAGGTTAACAGAAGAAAACAGTGAAAGAATTGTTAATATAATGAAGTGAAACCTATAAGAGGATAAAAAGACTCAGTGACTATTAAAGACTCTCACTTTGGACAAAAGCCAACATCACAGGGTAGTACAGACTAGCCTACTGCAATAAGCCTTAAGAAAATGCAGTGGGGAACCCCGAGTAAGTTATGGTGGCCTATTTTCACATCCTCCATAATCAATGTTGGTGCAAATCTTGAACTATCATAAATCCAGGCAGCCAAAGATTAGTAAATATGTACTAAAATTAGAATAGAAATCTCTTCAAATTAACTTGAAAGGCTATTTAAAAAGAACTTAAATCTCCAATGTCTCCCAAATTACTTTTTACATCACTTTAATGCATACCTGATCAAATTGAGGATCTTCACCTCTTTGCAAGCTCTTTGCAAGGGGTCTCTCCTGAAAGAAAATAAAATGGCACATGTCTTTGGTAAATAAATCACAAAGTGCACTGTATTAGGTACAAGATAAAAACAAACTGCCTGACCAAGAAACATTTTTCTGATAACTGTTACCTATGTGACCCTTGAAAGGTATCTTAAGATGTACAAAACTTTTCCAAAAAATACATATTTAACCAAGTTATTGGTCCTATTTCATTAGGTTATATAGACACCATGAAATGTATAGATAGAGTTCATTATCTGTCCATCCAAGAAACCTAATGGAGATGAGACACCAAAGGACTGCTTCTACACTTGTCAGAGATGGAAATGTAATAATTTTCAGTTACATGCAAAACATCTTACAGGAATCGATACTAATGTCTCTATTCATATCAAATACAGCTGTCACTAAAAAATACATCCTGCATACGATCATTAGCAATGCATTTAGTGTCCAAGTGTATAAATTCACTTCATGAGATAACCTATGAAAGGAATTTTCTGCAACTCAAATTCTTTAAGAATAATAGTGATGGAATTAAAAAGCAGACATTCAAGTTATTAAAAGGCTTTCATTACAACATTCAATCACCATTAGGCTTTCATTACAACAAACATTCACCATTAGGCTTTCATTACAACACTCAATTACAACACTCATTCACCATTAGGCTTTCATTACAACAAACATTCACCATTAGGCTTTCATTACAACACTTATTCACTACAAAGCTTTCATTATGACATTCATTATAAGGCTTTCATTACAACACTTATTACGACACTCATTCATTATCAGACTTTCATTACAACATTTATTCACTACAAGGCTTTCATTATGACACTTATTCATTATAAGGCTTTCATTACAACATTTATTCATTTCAAGACTTTCATTACAACACTTATTCACTACAAAACTTTCATTACAACACTTGTTCATTATAATGCTTTTATTATCACACTCATTCACTATAAGGCTTTCATTACAACACTTATTCACCATTTAGCTTCATTACAACACTCATTCACTATAAGGCTTTCATTACAACACTCATTCACTCCAAAGCCTTTATTACAATACAGTAATGTTATAAGAGTATGATCCTGGATCTCATTTAGTGAGAGTTAAAAAATAATGTTATCAAGTACTTCATTATAACTCTGTCTCACTATAGGGCAATATACTCCATGGCTCTCCTGGACAGAGTTATAATGAAGGGGTGCTACATTTCCATCATATATATGTGATTCATTGATTTCTTACAAGGGGCTCTGCCAGCACTTGTTCTATTTTCCTTTCACTAATCAAGCAGAACTCAAGAAAGAGACTTCTCAAAATGTGCTCTCCTGGCTTAATTTCATCAACTGTTTCAGAAGTGGCTGCCATGTTGTCCCTCTTCCAGGGAAACTTAATAACAAGTTCTCCAGACTCAGGCCTTCTTTGACGATCCAGGTCTTCTGTAGAATATAAAATTCTATGGTTAACAGAAAGAGTTCTAGGCTGAAGAAACAATGCTGAATCTCCACCAATACAACAGCTTATGCTCAACAGGTTGAGGACAAAACAGTTTGTTTATCATGCGACTTTAAGTTAGTTATATAAATATACACCTTAGTTATCTTTCTTGACCAATATTTAAAAACTTTCTAGATCTTTTAATATACTTTCTAGAACTAAGAATTATTTCTAAATTATTCTCACTGCCAGATGACAAACATCTCAACCGAAAAAAAAAAACCTCTTGCATCCACAGAACTCTATACCTATTTAAAAGAATTAAGAGTCCAGGAATACAGAAACTGGAGATCCTGAAAAAGGGGGGGGGGGGGAATCTTCAAAAATTTGTCCTACAGTAAACATTGTCGATTTTGGAAAATCTGTGTTTCCATGGTGGAAATTAAACCATGCAGTTTCTTGTCCACTGCAGATTTAGTGCAGTGGTTGTCATGGATGTCCACATCACGGCTCTCAGTGGACAGATTCAGTATTATTGTTCCCATCAAAAAGTCTCAACAATATAAATATGTAATAATAAATGTCCACTACATCATGTGGAACTTGGCTGCCTACTGTGGGAGCAAACCTCAAATAAAGCTACAGATTTTTGAGCACAGCACATATGGGGGGGGGGGCAAAAAAATGTGTATTTCCTATTGCACTGGTTTTTAAATTGGGTTGGTAGGTAGTTTGTTTTTTTTTGCTTTTTAAACATTATGTATATATATATATATATATATATATATATATATATATATATATATATATATAAGTATATATATATATATGATTATTTAATACAAAGTACTAAGTGCTTCAAATACTGGGGTAAACCAGCTCAATTTGATGCACAAATCAATTTTCAGGATTTTAATTTTTCAAAATTTATTATATTTTTTCAAACATATATATTATAATGATTAGTGTATACAATGTAAAAAGCACATCAAGTACTGGGCAAACCTGGCTCAATTAGATGCACAAATCAATTTGGGAATTTTTTAATACTTTTTTAATTTATTTTTTACCGGGGGAGGGGGAGTGCTAGGGTTGGCACAAAAATATGAGGGATGGTCAGCTGACCAGAAACACACAAATTTTTCACTTGCCTTAGCTTTTTAAAATATGATGCCATATTATTCTTACTGAATAAATATTTAGAAAGAATTACAACATACATGCAATTATATCAAATGTACTTGATTATACACGTTATAAACAGTACTGCATTCATTTATAATTGCTTTTAGTCAATTATTAGTCTTCATGTTTATCTTCATTTTATAACATTATTATTACCATGTGTCTACAACATTTATTCAATTTGGTAAATTTAAATACTGTACACTGCTTCATTAAAACTTGCTTCAAATCTGATCTAAGAGATGAATTCAAGAAATAAAAATTACCTTACATGAATGTCTAAAACATTTGTGATTAGATGTGTCCTCTCATTTATTTCCATACTGTTTTGGGATAATTACTTCAAAGAAGATCTGGGAAATAGTATAGAAATTAGAGTGAAACAGACAAATTAATAACCAGCAGAAAAAGCACTTTGATGAAATATCATTTACTCAGAAAGAAACTTGAAGTTCACACTTGATGTAGAAAAGGATTTCAATTTCTAAATCTGTACATGTTATCAAGAACATTATATCTGAACTAGTTGATTAAAATAAATTTTCACTGTATGAAGGCAATCTTTCTGATGTAAGCTGTGTCAAGGGGTGGTGGTATATCCAAGAGATTTAAAATATCGTGAAAATTTTCCTACATACATATTTGTCTGTGCCTGGCTAGGCCATTGTTAAGTACCACAAGCAATATCATTACTGTATAGTTTATACATGTAATGGTATGAAAATGACAAATTGCATAGTAGGGTTTAAGGTTCATTGCATTTGATTGTTTGGCGTATCAGCTTCCAGTGCAAATGCGATAAAATCAGCAAGAAGTGCCATAAAACCAACTATGGCTGCAATAAAATCTGTGACAGTTCCACAAGAATTTATGGACATTTGCCAGACACAGTGGACATACACCCGTAGGTAGTGGATGCAAAATTTCTTGTCCCTTGTCAACATCCAACATATTAAGTGTGCAATCCAAGATCCTTGATGCATGTACCATCTATGCTTGCTTATATGTCAAGTCAAAATGCAAACAACAAAGATCCTGATTTGCCATAGCATAATATGCTTGCAGATCAGCATCTGCATTGTTTGTTATACTGATTACTCCTAACAAACTGCACCGACAGACCCAGATCTGCTGTGCATTATGTGACTGCAGATCTGGGTCTGTGCTGTTTGCAGTTGGACTTATAAGTGAGTATATACAGTACTGTACCATTATAAGTACAATCTGCTCAACTTTATCAGACCACTGTTGAAAAGCCAATGGCTTTTATATGAAAAATATCTTTTTATTTTTCTTTCATACTACAACTTCTGTTGATAAATGTCACATTTATGCCCTGTCACATATGAAGCAATCTGAAAAATCTGTGTTGCACATAAAACAAAGATAAACTTTTTTGATAAGCTGTTGCAGTTGAAGATCCTGGTGGGATTCTATTATTACCTATAAAAAAATGTTATTTTGAAGATTTCCCATTAAAAGTACCTTTGTCAGATCCTGTATCCATCTAGAATTATTCCATTCCTTTTCCTGAAAAAGAAAAATAATCCATATGATGATGTATAAATACACACACCCATTAAACTTGCAAAAACAACACACATAAAACTAAAATGCTGTTTGCACTTGACAAAAAAGTGCAGATCAGGAGCACTAGATAATAGTACATCTATTTGCATATTTTTACACCAACTTACTCAAAATGGATCAAGAAATTTTTAAATGCATTAAAATTTGGTATGGAAAGCAATTTCATTTTAAGCATTAAATCCAAAGTGGTGAGCATATTGCTCCTGCAGCAAGCAGTGTCCATTTTATATATGCTAACAAAACAAGCTCCATATGTTCCATGCACATCTGAAATTATAGTGTTTGCTGATTATGAGAACAGAACCATATAAATGAATATTTTACACCAACTTACTCAAAACAGATCAAGAAATTTTTAAATGCATTAAAATTAGTCTTGGTCGTGAAGCTATTTGATACACTGAAAACAGCATGATTAGCATCTTGAGGATCAAGACTCAGACTGATACTGTTTTGCAGTGTTCAAAATATACCCAACTCAATTTAAAAAAAAAAAACACCTGTAAGTTCCAAACCAGGAAGCATAAGATCAAAATTATTAAATTCATGTCTAGAACTCTGGCACATGTACAATACTATAGATAAAATAATATTCCGATCTGGTTATCAGCTGTTATTTTCAGGTACTTTGCCTTTTTCTGAGAGGTCCTGTTTTAATGAGAGTGTTCTCATTCAGGGTGTAGAGTGCAGCTTTGTTAATGTTCCTCTCCATTCTGTAAATTTGTCATCAGACTTAGTTTCAGGACCTGTGACAATCGGTATAGTGTATACTTTACCCATTGAGGGCATTCATCTGTTGCTAGGCAATGACCTAGCTGGAGACAAGGTTGTGGTTAATCCACTTGCAACTGACAAGCCTTCTTTGGATCAGAAAGTTGATCCTATTGAAAAAGAATACCCTGAGTTATACCCAGCTTGTGCAGTTACCAGAGCTATGTCAAAGTAAGCTCTTGAGAATGATTTTGATAAGGAAAATATTCCTTTAGCTGACACATGTATTGGTCAGGCTTTTGATGAGGTCACTTTCACTTCTAATTTGGATCAGTCAAAAGGTATTGATCACAGTGATCCTCTTTTAAATATTCATTCTCTTTTATCTAATCATGGTGATAAACGACAATCACTTGTCATTGAACAGGAAAAAGATCCTGAGATCTCCTGTTTGTTTCAGAGGGCCATTAGTAAAACTGAAGTACCTGTCTGTTATTTCATTAAAAATGGAATTCTTATGAGAAAATGGAGACCTCCCAAGGTACCTGCTAATGACGAGTGGTCAGTGAACTATCAGATTGTAGTTCCAAAATCTTACAGACAGGAAATACTTAGTTTGGCCCATGAAACTCCTCTGGCTGGTCATTTAGGGATAAATAAAACTCATCACAAGATCTTGACTCACTTTTATTGCCCAAAAATCAAAAGTGATGTCTGTAAATTTTGTAGATCTTGTCATACTTGTCAAATGGTAGGAAAAACCAATCAGAAGATACCTAAGGCTCATCTGCAACCTATTTCTGCATTTGATGAACCATTTAGCTGAATTATAGTAGACTGTGTTGGTCCCTTACCTAAGACCAAGTCAGGCAACCAATATTTGTTGACCATTATGTGTGCGTCAACAAGATTCCCAGAGGCAATTCCTTTGAGGAATACTATAGTAAAAGCTTTGATAAAGTTTTTCACTCAATTTGGCCTTCCCAAATTTGTTCAATCGGGTCAAGGCTCAAATTTTCTGTCTGGAATTTTAAATTTGGCACTTAGCAAATCAAGTCAAAAGTGAAAATATGGTTTCACAGAATTTTACTTGAGAGAACATTTGAGTCTGGTAATAGAGTCCATTCTCTCTTGCTCATTCTTCACAATTTTCTTCAAATTAGATTTTATGGCCCTTACAAAGTAAAGAAGAAAATGAATGAGTTAAATTATAATAACAGTACTCTGATCTAAATAAATTAATGGAGTACTAATTTATTGTAAGAGATAGCCAAGCAAATCATGCAATTAATTTAGTTGTACCTGTCCCACAAACTGAGGATTTAAGTGAAGAAATTCAATCGGACACTGTTGATCTTGGAGCAACAAATCTTCGGAATTCGGAAATTATGAAAAATCTGGAGCATAAACTTTTACATTTACAACAAGAAAGGAATGAACTTAACAGATATTATTCGAATATGAGCACTTGTTTCCAATATTCATATGAGGACAAACAAAATTTTTCATGACACTGAAATTGTAAATTCCAAACCTGTGAAACAACACCCATACAGGATGAACCCTATCAAACAGGAATACTTGAAAAAGGAAATTCAGTATTTGCTGGAGAACGAATTCAGAGCCCAGTAAAAGTGATCGAGTTCAGCATGTATACTTGTTCCGGATAAAACTTTCCGTATGTGCACTGATTACAGGAAGGTGAACAGTGTGACAAAAACAGATTCATTTCCATTACCAAGAATCAATGATTGTATTGATAAAATTGGAAATGCCAAGTACATCACCAAATTTGACCTTCTGAAAGGATTTTGGCAAATTCCACTAACGGAAAGAGCAAAAGAAATTTAAGCATTTGTGACTCCAGATGGACTCTATCAATATAAAGTAATGCTGTTCTAAATGAATGGTTCCCAAGTACCTTTCAACGTTTGAGGAATATGATTACCTCTGGTATAGATAATTGTGATGCTTACATTGATGATGTCATCATCTACAACGACACCTGGAAAGAACATCTAGCCACAATTTGAAAATGAAAGACTCAATGATGCAAATTTGACAATCAATTGATCTAAAAGTGAGTTCTGCCGTGCTTTTCTAGGACATATTGTGGGACATGGTCAAGTTAAACCTATAGATGCTAAGGTCAAAGCTATCTCTGATTTCCCTGTGCCTGTCAGTAAAAAGCAACTAATGAGATTTTGGGGTATTTTGTTCCAATTTTTCTAATATTGCTGAACCCCTGACAAACTTGTTAAGTAAGAAAAACAAGTTTCTTTTGACTGAAAGATGTCAGGAAGCTTTTGATAGATTAAAAGCCATACTCAAAAGTGCGCCAGTTCTCACAGCTCCAGATTTCAATCAATCTTTGAAATTATCTGTGGATGCAAGTGACGTTGGGGTTGGAGCAGTATTGATTCAAGAAGATAGAAACGGTGTTGATCACCCAGTGTGCTATTTTTCTAAGAAATTAAATAAGCACCAAAGAAATTACTCAACAATCGAGAAGGAATGTTTGGCTTTAATACTGGCATTACAGCATTTTGAAGTTTACATTTGTTCAGCTCCTTCTCTGGTTGTTGTGTTTAGTGATCACAACCCCCTTACTTTCATCGATAAGATGAAAAATAAAAATTAAAGATTATTAAGGTGGAGTTTGTTTTTGCAAGAATATAATCTTAACATCAGGCACATCAAAGGAAAAGACAGTTTGATTGCAGATGTACTTTCCCGTGTATAGAAATATTATTTCATATACACTTTATATAATTCATAAGAATTTTCTAATTTAATTTTGTTTTACCTCGTGTATAATTTACATAAGTCCAATTTCCAGTATTTTCATTGTTTTCTATGGAAATAAATTATTTTGTTAAAATATACAAAGCCTGTTGGCTTCACTCTTTTCTCGTTATTTTTGTACGAGCCTACACGTAACAATATATTGTGATAATGAATAACACATATCGCATACTTGTTTAACCCATTAAGTCATAATGTGTCATGAGATATTTGCCATGAAAGATCCAAGAAAATCATGGTGTTGTACCCAGATTTTACCTGATGCTTCCCTCAAACAAATCATGACAAGACTGAGAAAACATACACTCAGTGGGCTTTTTTTTCTTCAAGTTTATACCCCAAAAGAGAGTTGTGCCTATGAATGAGTTTTCAGATATTACACTGAATGTGAGACATGAATTGCCTTTTCTTGACTAAATAAATTCCTGTCAGACCCTACCTATATGATATAAATCAGAAACAAGATCAATTAAAATTTGAATCATCAGAGCCAAATCACAGGTTGGATAAACCCAAAGTTAAAAATGCCTGGACTCCAATTTAAACAAAGATGTTGATCCCTATAAGCTGTTGAGTATGTAATCTGTAAATCCAGTAAAATTCTCTATCTTTCTGATTAATATTGCTACTAGACTGTTTTCTATCAGATGAGAAGATTTATATTGTCAAAGATTACAGTTTTTATTGTGTTCCAACAGGTTAAAGTGTATAGACACCTAGGTAGTAGCAAATAATTTGAAACCTGGATGTCCAGTTTTCTCTTTTTGTTAGTGTTCACATCTCTTATAATCACTGTAGTTATGGATGAGTCGGATAGAAGTGCTGATGCACTTCTGTAGGGATTCATCAGGCTCTGTGTGGTTTTGGGATCTGTCAGATTGGTATCCTACATAGGATCGCCTTCACTTCTGGTTAAGTATTGTTAAAAGGTGATGACTGAAAGCATGTGGAGGTGTACCCTCCCTTCTTCAGGGTGGGATCTAGACCCACTGATAAGTTACAATAGTAATGAAATCAGTCAGAGACTAGGGTGACTAGATCCACCCAACAGACAGGATAGTATGCCTCCACATCCTTTCAGTTGTCACTATCTTTCTTTGCTAGTAATTACTTTTGCCTTTAGAATTTTGACTCTATTTTATTTGGGTACATTACTCAGATATTATCTAATACAAACTAATATTTCAAGTAAATGCCAGCAAGGGTTTGTTTTTAGTATACACTGTAGAAAGGTCATGATGTATTGATAAATTATTATGTCCAACTGAATTCAATATCATTTAACTTAGTGGTGGTGCACCCTCCAATCTGCTGTGGGGAACGGTCCCTGACCAGTTTCAATACTATTGTAACTCATCACAGGGAACTGATGTGGATGATACATTTGTTCAACTGTCAAACAAGCCCCAGGGACCATCTCTGCATGCAGTAAAACCAATAAAGGAGACTCAATGGACAGGACAAATTTCTTTTCAAAGATTCCTCTCAGCATGGAAGTTTTGTTTGTATGTGTATTTCTGGAATACTGGTAGATAATTTCTGTTGCATAGTATCATGTATTTAAAATTTTATTTAACAATAATTCACATACTATTAAATGGAACAAGATGTACAGTTATTCCGGATCAATCTTAACACCATCTCTCTCTCTCTCCCTCTTTATATATATATATATATATCTATATATATATATATATATAGTAAAACCTGTCTTGAGAGACCACCTGTCTTGAGAGACCAGGTTCTTCATGCACAGATTTATTGATTATATAGTATTATGACCTGTTATAAGAGACCACCTGTCATGAGAGACCATTATGTTTTGGCAAAAGGGGTGGTCTTTCATGACAGGTTCCACTGTATACACACACACACACACACACACACACACACACACACACACACACGTGTTTGTGTGTATGTTACAAAAGTAGCATTGTAACTGCCATTTTGATTAATGACTGATATATGTAACTATCTATGATTGTTGTTTATCAGCTTTAACATATCTGAAACAAGTTCACTCAGTAAAGTATTGAGCACATTTCCACTGCTTATTTGCTGGTATTTTCCCTGCCTAATCTAGTTCCTCATAGAGCACTGCATGCAATAGAATTCTTAGGGACTTTTGTCATGCAGATTCCATATATTTCTTTTATCCAAGAACAGACCATTACTAAATCGTAAAGCTCAGTTAACATATTATGCTTTTGGGAATAATTGGAGGCACAAATTCCTGATAACTGAAATCAATTGTTCAAGCCCTACAAAGAGCTCCCACACAATTAAGCTAAGTAATCATCACATTTATATTCTCATTATCTTGAATGAGTGGACAATTAACACATCTTTCAGGTAATTGTCAAAACAAGGTGGACCTCAATGGACATAGTATTATCTACCAGGTAGCCAGCTGTCAAAACAAGGGGCCCTAAATGGACATCATTTTCTACCAAGTAATTAGCTGTCAGAACAAGCTAGACTTTAATGGACCTAGCATTTAGCATCTGTGTCAAGCTGAAGACAACTGTACAAAATCATAGGTAAAGATGTCTGTTACATGAAGTCATTTGGGTCAGAAAACAGTATCTCTTGTTAGTGGTGAAGAGCTGTCTGCAATAAACAAGTTTCAATGGGGATCTCTGAATGTGTTTATAGTCAGGCGTTTCCTATATAGAGATGTCAGGTAGGGCAGTTGTCATGGTACATGCATTTGAATTTGGTTTTTTTTTTATGCCTAAGAAATGTTTGCATGGTTATATATAGGTTATTGATTCTAACAGCGTATTCCCCTGGGTGCAAGACTGACAGTAAATAATCCCCTTCGAGTCAGAACTTGGGGTCCAATTAAATAATTTAAAAAAAAAACTTGATGTCAAAACAGGGGAAGTAGGGGTCAGATTGAAAATTAGGATTTCTCTGACACACAATTGGAGGCAAAGGAAAACACTGGTCTAAACAGTTTACATGTTATGACCCATAGGCCACATCCATACATCCCTGAGCCATGAAACTAAATGTTATGACCTATGGGACCATATCTACAACAATAAATGACATGACCCATGGGCCACATCTATATGACCCTGAGCTATGAAAATAAATGTTATGATGACTGGGACCATATCTGTAGGCCCCTCAATCATGACAATAAATGTTATGACTCATGGGCCACATCTATATGGCTCTGAAGCATGAAAATAAATGTTATAACCTTTGCAACCATATCTGTAGGCCCCTCAATCATGACAATAAATGTTATGACTCATGGGCCACATCTATATGGCCCTGAAGCATGAAAATAAATGTTATAACCTTTGCAACCATATCTGTAGGCCCCTCAATCATGACAATAAATGTTATGACTCATGGGCCACATCTATATGGCTCTGAAGCATGAAAATAAATGTTATAACCTTTGCAACCATATCTGTAGGCCCCTCAATCATGACAATAAATGTTATGACTCATGGGCCACATCTATATGGCTCTGAAGCATGAAAATAAATGTTATAACCTTTGC
>JAECUM010032174.1:0-18081 GCA_016617855.1 Megalonaias nervosa
AGGAATAATTACACATATAAAGGTTTGTTATTTCTTTCTTCTATTTGTTTTAGTCTTTGTGGGGTTTTTGTTTCCTCAATTTTTTTCTGGATGGCACAATTATACAAAAGTCAAAGTCCTCGTACAGTTCTGAAATTTATAAGCATATTTTCTACAACATGGTGGTGGCTTGTTTTATTTGCTAATATTTTCCTTTCGGTGCAAAATAGCTGTTTGTGAGATGCTAAAACATTTTTTTGGTTCAACTGTCAATAAAAGTAGCAGGCCGTAACCATGTTGAGTTTGGCTGCAAATGTTTCATATTTATTTTTAAAAAAATGGAAATTACCAACATTTGAGGTCTTTTCTAAGACTCTTATGCATCGATTAGAAACAACATCAGGTAATTTTACACTCAAAGTAGAACCATAATGTAGTAATTGCTTCTCTCTTTAATGAGTTCAACGATGAGATAACTGAAAGGGCACCTCCCTTTAATGAGTCCAAAGATGAAATAACTGAAAGGGCGCCTCTCTTGAAAGATTCCAAGGATGAGATAACTGAAAGGGCACATTTATTTAATGAGTCCAAATGTCAGATAATTGAAAGGGCGACTCTCTTTAATGAGTCCAATGATGAGATACTGAAAGAGCATCTCCTCTTCGAAGAAGAAATTGACCTACCATAGATCTTATGTACCTTGATGGCATGCCTCGTTCATTGCTAAATTAATGATAATCATTAATTATCGCTGGTGAAGGCATTTTACCTTTCGCAGTATAATGAAAACAGATATTTGTGTGGGTTTTATTATGGTAATATCATTCTTAAAGAAAATTTAATATTTTCTTTCTTTAGGTATATTATTTACAATCCTCCATTTTATTTTCTTGTAATGAATTATAACTGTAACCAGTCCGATTATATTTGTGTCATTTAAATAAGTTTATTTCATAAAACTGCATATTCATGCACACAACGTGCAATCCAGCAATATTTACTTCCTCTCTAATAAGTATATAAGGGTCAATTTATAATTATAATTTCATGTATATAAATTGCATTTTTACATAGAAATCCAGTATGTTTGTGCCTATAGCTGAGTGTTAATTTCCGCTTGCCATGGAGTTGGTTCCCATGCACCTCGAGCCTCCTACATAGAAATCCAGTATGTTTGTGCCTATAGCTGAGTGTTAATTTCCGCTTGCCTTGGAGTTGGTTCCCATGCACCTTGAGCCTCCTCTTTAGGTTTTTCATGCGAAATTTGGAGTGGGCTCATGACCGAGTGGATTGGATGTTCTATGTTAGATGTTCTAATAAGGAGAGAAAGTCGATGATTGCCATTACTCACGTTCAGAATTCAACTCTTGTTTGGAACGAATTATATCTCTGATCTGTTTGATTTTCTCGATCGATCTATCGATCGATTTCAATTAGCAATCAGCTGGGTTTTCTTGTAATAGAAAGCTATATAATCTCTGTTGTACGTATCAACAGTTATTTCCTGTGCTGTGCGAGGATTGAAGTCATTAGGTTCTTTGTTCTATAATTTTCTGTATCCTGCGCGCTAGATTGTCAGGTAACAGAAGAAGACGAAGATGAGTTCCGACGGGTTAAATTCTTTCCGTGATGTAACAGGTAGCTGAATCCAAATTCAGCTTCTCTTGGCATGACAGAGTGCTTCTGGGACCTGACAAGCTGCGACGCATGATGTCAGATATAAGCTCATATATATATATATATATAGAGAGAGAGAGAGAGAGAGAGAGAGAGATCTATGTACACACACACACACACACACACACGACACTGCTTAATTCCCAGAAGGGCATATAACGTCTGTGTATGGAAGTAAAATAGAAAATAGCCTAAAATCGTATACAGGCTATACAGACGTTAAAGCAAAGCACAACATGTGTCAAAGACGTTGAGCGATAGTCTTGGGTCTGACCTTGTAAAATGGAGACTGCATAATGCTACATCTGGAATTTATTTGGAACTAGTGATTTTTAATGAACAGGAGAACTTTGATAAGAGTGAAGTTTTACCTTTTTCTGACAGTTAGTTTGGTAAATTGATTTCTAACGTGATTTCTAATATTTGAAAGATATTTTGCTAACAATCACAATCATAGATGTTCAGATAATTAGAGCTTGTAACATGACACAATTCCTACTCTGCATGTAAGCATTCATAATTGTAAATTCTAATTCTGAACTGGCACCTCACCCTTCGAGTCATAACTATGGACAAATACACGCAGATAACAATATTTTTAGAAACTAAGCAACACAAATGATAAAGTTTCAATCAGTTCATTGAAATATTTTATTGATTTGTATTTCATGCAACAAATTGTA
The DNA here is from genome assembly GCA_016617855.1 of Megalonaias nervosa. Lineage (NCBI taxonomy): Eukaryota > Metazoa > Mollusca > Bivalvia > Unionida > Unionidae > Megalonaias > Megalonaias nervosa. The sequence goes on from JAECUM010032174.1 coordinate 2,340, forward strand.
TAGGCTAAACTTGACCTCTGTGATGTTTCTTTCAGAGTCACTCTGAGAAAATGATGAAAATGGTGGCGACAAATGTATTGATAATTACGGCATGCAATAACAATTCATTTTATTTACTTAAATTTCTCGCATTCTCAACAACTTTAAAAGTAGGTATTTTAAAAATGTATTATATAAATTGAAGCATTCGCAGTAAGCTGGATTCATTTGAATTTTTGGTTTGATTTAGTTATAATAACTGATATTTATTGGGAATTCCATCTAAGAGTGTTATAGGAACCATATGTGCTCAATGAGATGTGTGTTTTTGAAATTTCGTAAGGAGGATATACCATACAAACGTAATGAGTCGTGATATTTTTAAAAGTAGGAATAACATTCTCTCTCTCTCTCTCTCTCTCTCTCTCCGTCCTAGTAATTTTGATTGAAATCTAATGGCATCTGTTCCCTTTTGAAGATACCTCTCCAAAATTGTGATCAGTAGTCACCATAATTATGTGAACTTTCCATTTGTCATGTCATTTTGTTTTTCTTCTAAAACTTACACCCTAAAAATTGCAGAACGATTTTTTTTCTTCAATCAGTAAATCGTTGGATGAAATAAAATCTTGAGTTGACTTGAGCTTGTACAATTCAGGTATCTTAGCTTTATCCTATTTTGGAATTACATTGTGTCACGGAAATTTTTTTCTAACATTAGATCTACCGTTTTTCAGAAAAGCAACAAACACACGGCTTTTTCAAGAATGATGCGAGTGACATTGCACTGTATAACCCTGCCTATGGTTAACTCGGAATTCTAAAACCAAAACATGCGTTCACTTTAGTCTGGAGTGTTTTGAGAGATAGACAGACAGACTTAACATTACAGACAAAAAGAAAGAATGGTAAAAAAACAAAAAAACTAGGACACCATTTTTGGTTCTGTAATTTTTTGCGGTAAGACAACCATACATTCTATGTGAAAATGTCCATTGTTTTCATTCATTCATCAATTTCATAAAAAAAGATAGCGTTATATTTATTGTCGACTGACTGCAAGTAACATTTGCTGTATATCCCAAATTTAAGAGATATCACACGTTAAAAACAATGTTGCAAAGTTTTCACAAATCTAAGGGTGGGGAAAAAAAGCAGCACCAAAACGCGCCTTGTTCTATCGACAGTCTAAACTGAGAGAAAATAGGTCGAACATTGTTACATTTTTTCTGAACGCATGTTTTGTGTTTGTTGCCTTTCTGAAAAACGGTAGATCTAATGTTAGAAAAATTTTTCCGTGACACATTGCAGTACTAAAATATGATAAAGCTAAGACACCTGAATTGTACAAGCTCAAGTCAGCTCAAGATTTTATTTCATCCAACGATTAACTGATGGAAGAAAAAAAAAATTGTCCTACAATTTTTAGGGTGTAAGTTTCTGAAGAAAAAAACCCATGACAAGTGGAAAAGTTCACGTAATTATGGTGATTACTGATCACAGTTTTGGAGAGGTATCTTCAAAAAGGGAACAGATGCCATTAGATTTCAATCAAAATTACTAGGAGAGAGAGAGAGCGAGAGAGAGAGAGAGAGAGAGAGAGAGAGAGAATGTTATTACTACTTTTAAAAATATCACGACTCTTACGTTTGCATGGTATATTTTCCTTACGAAATTTCAAAAACACACATCTCATTGAAATAATTACTCTTTTAGGGGAAAAAAACCCCACTATTGTAAAATATCACAAGAGCGAATTGGAGACATAGCCAACAAAAATCATTCTGTCTAAAACTTCATGTAAAGTTCTCACAGAATAGTACATCCAAACATGCCGTGATGTATTTCGCAAAAAGACTGAAATTTCCACGAGTCATCCATGGTACGATTGTTTGTGAATTAGTTTTATTGTTTGTAAAATGACTAGTGGACAGGTACAAAAAAACACGTTTGATCTTCTCGCTGTGCGAATAACCACTGAAACCGATTTGAAGCTAAGGCGGTGGAAAATATCGGTTAGCCAATGAAGTCACTTACAATGAATGACGCATAATTTGGTTCTAAATTCAAGGCAGGTAGTGTAGTGGTCAGGCGCAGAATCTTCTCACTGTGAGAAGAGCGACTGAAGGAGATATGAAGCTAAGTTGGTAGAAAATAGGTGTAGCCAATAAAATTACTTCTAACGACTGACGCATTGTTTTGCCTCGGCTCTTGCATTTTTACCATTGCAGTACAGATTGACTGGAGAGTGAACTTACAATCCTGTGTTGTGTACCATATTTCTTCTTGCCACATCAAATACTTAACTGTGCCATTCTTGTTCGCGCTTTGAAACTGGCCAAAACAAAACATTTTCTCACTTGGACATTTTGACATACATTCGCATAGGTAGAGAGAGAATGATATAGCATTGAGTGGTATTTTTTTTTCTTCTTCAAACTAGGAATTTGAGTTTTGTATGAAGTAAAGAAGCTAAAAGTACAGTGAACCTCAAGGATGATAACCCAAGCTGTCTGTCCATTGATGCATGTATTAATATCAGAATAAATATGATCTCTAAAAGACAAAGATATAAGGCAAGCATGATTAGAATGTTGTTGTTGTTGTTGTGGGGCTTAACGCCATTTTTCAGCACACGATAGGCTATACATGGCGGCCAGTATTAATGGTGGAGGAAGAAACCGGGAAATCCGCGGAAAGAACCACCGACCCACGAGAAGCTACTGGCAAACTTTCTCACATATCCACATTCGCCGAATCTTAGACTCGAACCCACGCAGACAGAGGTGAGATGGCAGTGATCCGTAACGAAAAGCGCTTTAGACCACTCGGCCACTCGGGGCCCCCTGATTAGAATGAACACAAAGACAGCAAACTGTACTAACAAGGTATGTTTTCCTTCACGTCCGCGTAACTTGAAGTTTCAATCCCCTTGCAAGACAAACATGGTACCTTTTATAGTGCTTGAAATAAGAAAACTGAACAAACTTAAGCACGTTGCTATTTATAGATATTTTATTTCGCAGCAACATACTAAACAACATAACTTCCGTTACAACAATAAACAATCTTACATTTATAAAAAAAAAGAAAGAAATATATCAAAATATAGATTTAAAGATTAACGATGTCTAACCAACAAAACCGAATTTAACAAAGGCAATGACATGTGTAGAAATGCCTCCCACTTTGAGAAGGTATTTGGATGTAATCTGCCATGCACCAACAACTTGACAAAATGTATTGAGAGAACCTTAATTCAAAATTCATTTTTTTCAAAATTGTTTGTGTCTTTAGGGAACATATCTAAGCACTAACAAAGGGTGCAACAGGGAAAATACACATAAAAGCTTTGATAGTTCTGAGAAAATGAGGGGATATTCCTACAGTTCTTAACCAGCTCTGTATGCTGGGACGGGTCTGTGGGATATCCACAAATAAAGAAGTACAGATTCTGGTCACGTTGCAAGTGTGTGCGTGTTTTGGAAAATGGTAAAAATTGGATAGATATTTTTCTCGTGACACTGTTAAAGTGAAGAGTCTGTGCAAGTGTCAAAAGCTAAAGTCACATAACTTTTGTACGGATTGTAAACATTTCCACTTTAGAAAATGTGAAGTATCACAAGTTATTATCACAACCAGAAGTAGAACATAGGGGCTTGACAGTTGTTGTTTAGACACCTCCGCTCAACTTCACAACTTACTTGCTCTGTCTCATACTTTGGTCTTAGGAAAGATCACCTTTGTAGCTGCAGCAACAGTGGTAAGAGCAGGAGGAGACGTAGTCGCTGCTGTCGAAAAAGGGTAGTTATTTTAAAAATGGGTTTAGTACTTTTTTTAAATATCAAATGAGGAAAAACGTGTGTTAAATCATGGTTGGTAGACATCGTGGTCAACGACAAAGTAGAAGTGACAGAGAGAAGGAGACATCGTTGTCGAGTAGTGTGGTTTTCTGGAGTACGTACGTGTCCTAACGGCACAGTACCGTCTCTAGCTCTCTTGATGACACAAAATGTCTGTTTTTTCTTGCAACTTTTTTCTTTCGTGGTAAGGTTTAAATCAAAGAGTCGTCAAGATGCACGAGGTGTTTAAGACGCACCGTTGTCGTTCGCATAACTTAGCCATGGTTCCTATATGTTTGACTCTCACTTGCCCTTGTGAAATATACCAAGCCATTGTCACAACAAGAGGTAGAGAGGATATATGTAGAGAGAACGAACTTGGTGAAATCATTTCTGAATCAGCAATCGAGATGAAACGATCGCACGATTTCATTGAGAAAGAAGAACGTAAGAGGCAGCGACGTGACGTATGGCCTCACACACGAAAACAAGTGTCCGCTCAAATCGAAGACATGAGCGAACCTGAACCAACACCGTCCACATCTGCTACCAGACCGAGAGAGCATGAGTCAAACCAAAAGTCACCACTATCACCCGAAAGTATTACCACATTCGAGAGACGGAAAAGCGCTCCTCTAGAAAATTTAGAACCACGGCCTACACGTACACGGTGAAGTTTAAAGATTTCAAGTCCGACGTACCGCTGCAGAATGCAGAAGAGTACATCACCGATGTGTGGGATTCTTTGATAACCACACTGAAATAGCAATGTCAAGCCAAAGAAGAAGATCGCTTAAGAATTTCCATTTATCACCACAGTCGGAAGTCCCCCGACTGGATCGAGTTTAGCAGACCAGCAGAATTGACACCTTCCAAAGTCATCGACAAGATTCAACACGTGCAACAATCAAACGATTAGTTTCACCTCACCGATGGAAAAGCGACACTGTACATGACCTACGTGTCTCTTCCCCAAGGGACAGGACGCAAAAAGGTGTTATTGGTGTACGACCTTCGCAGCACCAAAAAGAGCCTCGTCCAAATTAACAACCTTCAAGACAAGATGTGTTTAGCCCGTGCCATCGTCGTAGGACGAACGTATGCCGACAAGAACGACACGGCAGAATGGAAAAGGGCCTGGAAAACTATTTAATAATCGGACCGAGCCAAGCAGCAAAAAGAAGCAGAACTACTGTTACAACAAGCTGGCCTGTCCAAAGACACACCCTGTGGCATTCCTGAAATGCAAAAATTGCAAGACGTCTTAGCTCCACGCTACACCTTGAACGTGCACCCTCAAGAAGTGCTCGGACCTCTGTTGTTTCGAGGCAAAAATTTCAAAGACGGAAAATACATTCACGTGTATCATCACGATGAACATTTTGATGCCATTACCAGTATCACTGGATTCCTGGGATAGAGATATTATTGTGAGAAATGTGACTATGGCTATAACAATCGAGAGCAACACAAGCGTTGTGGATCGAAATGCTCAGGATGTTTAGCCTCTAAACCCTGTCTTGACCAAGGACAACAACGAGTGCATTGCCCAGCTTGTCAGCGCAATTTTGTCAGCCCTACCTGTTACCAACAACATTTGAAGACGCAAGGTTCACAGCGGAAAAGTGCTTGACAACTCCTGAGATTGGGCCCTCCTTGTAGACAAGGCATGCGTACCAATAGTGCCAAGGCACACTTATGTTCAGGAAAGAAACTGTGTCACATTTGTCGCCAAATCGTGGACTTGGAACACGAATGCATCATTCAAAAATACCATTCCAAACATCAAGAGGAAATTGACAAGAAGAAAGGCAATTTCATCTTTTTCGATTTCGAATGGATGCAAGAGACCGGTATTCACATTCCTAATTTCTGCTTGGCTCATCGAGCGTGCGAGAAGTGCATCCAAGAGCCTATCTTTAGTCATTGCCCTCACTGCTGCAAGATTCCTGGAGGACCTTAAAAAAATCTTTCGGGGACCTAACACTCCTGCCGATTTCGCACAATGGATCTTAGACCCCATCGACGAGGCGTGGAGCCAAGAGGACATTGAACGTTACGGAGATTGTCATCGCAATGCCACGGTGATGGCTCACAATTTCTCGGGATACGATGGACAGTTTCTTCTCAAATATTATACGGAACAAGGCACCGAACGTCCAAAAGTGACTTTGAAAGGATCCAAAATCATTTCCATGCAAGTTTGACAAGTGCAGTTTAAAGATTCGATGAGTTACTTGGCCATGTCATTGAGCCAAATGCCTAAAACGTTTGGAATGACAGAAATGGCCAAAAGGCTATTTATCGCACTTTTTCAATACCGAAGCCAATCAAAATGCCGTTCTACCCCATTTGTCTGATGCTCACTACAACGACCGCGACAACATGCACACCGAACAACGAGAAGCTTTCTACACTTCATACCGCACTCACGCCTCGGACCCCTTTGGCTTTCAAGAAGAAATGTTAAAGTATTGTCGTTCCGACGTGGACATTTTACGGCGTTGCTGTGGAAAATTTCGAGAACTGTTCATGGAACACGGAGGTATCGATCCTTTGAAAGAAGACTCCACCATTGCCAAAGCGTGCTCCTTAGTGTACCGCCAACGATTCATGCCAGAAAACACCCTGGCTGTCATAAGCCCTCAAACGACCAATTTTGTCAAACATCGATACTCGGTCAAAGCCCTACGCTGGCTACATTACTTGTGCGACAAGGAAGACAAATGGATCCAATATGCCCATAACGGAGGAGGCGAAAAGACCATTGGAATGTATTCGGTGGATGGCTGGGACTTAAGAAGCCCTAAGATCGTGTACGAGTTTAACGGTTGCTTATTTCACGGATGTCCCATCTGCTACCCTCAGTGTGACACTAAAATCAGTTTTTAAAACGTACTATGGAAGACTTGTACCAGGTCACTTGTCAGCAGCGCTTGAAGTTAGAACAGCAAGGCTACCAAGTGGTGGAAATGTGGGAACACGAGTACGATTACCGTTTGAAAACCGATCCCGAGCTTAAATGTATCGTGGAAAGTTACAAGCTAGTGGACCCTCTGAATCCGCGGGATAGTTTGTACGGAGGACGGACGAATGCCACCTGTTTGCTGTACCAAGCCGACGAGGAGAAAGGAGAAGAAATCAGATACTTGGACGTGCGTTCGCTGTATCCTTATGTGTGCAAGTATTGTCACTTTCCCGCAGGGCACCCGCAATTGCTGACGGAACACATCGACCTGGACAACATTCGACAATACGAGAGATTGATCAAGTGCAAAGTCTTGCCTCCCACGGACTTGTACCATCCCGTTTTACCTCACCATTGCCAGGGAAAACTGATGTTTCCCTTGTGCCGTAATTGTGCCGAAACGTGCAACCAAGCTCAACCTTGTCAACACATCCAGGAAGAACGCGCCTTGACAGGAACGTGGGTCAGCGTGGAATTGTTTAAAGTTCTGGACCTGGGATACCAACTGTTAGAAGTGTACGAAATTTACCTCTTTCCCAAGACAGAACAGTACCACAAGGGTGACGCGACTCAGAAAGGCATTTTCGCAGACTACGTGGATGCCTTTGTGAAACTGAAACAAGAAGCCAGCGGCTATCCTTTCTTGTGCCAAACTCCCGAAGACCAAAAGAAATTCAAAGAGAAATACTTGGAGCAGGAAGGCATCACTTTAGACCACGTGGAGAAAAACGAAGGAAGGCGATCGTTTGCCAAAGTGATGTTAAATTGCTTGTGGGGAAAAATGGCACAACGACCGTGTTTATCAAAGACGGAATATTGGACAGAACCTTTCCGCTATTTCCAGATGATTCACGACAAAACCAAATACATGAAACACGTGGACGTACTTCGTGAGGACTTGATCCTGGTCAGTTACGAAGAAGAACTGGACTTTGTAGAAGCCGACGAATTTGGAAATGTAATCATTGCGGCTTACGTGACATCCCATGCTCGTTTAAAACTGTACGAAGCCTTACACCAACTAGGAGATCGCGTCCTGTACTTTGACACGGACAGTTGCATCTACATTCAACGTCCTGATGATCATCGTTACCCTATAATCGAAGGAGACCGTTTAGGAGCCTGGACGAATGAGTACCCCGACGACAAGATTCTAAGTTTTGCTAGTGGTGGTCCCAACAATTACGGCTACAAATACCGGGACAAACAAGGAGAAGTGCACACCGAGTGTAAAGTGAAAGGATTGACTCTCAATTATCGCAACAGTCAAGTGGTGAACTTTGGCGTGCTGAGAGAAGCCTTGCAATCTTGAGAGGATCAACATTTTAAAGTGACCACCTACCAACCTCACAAGATTGTACGTTTAGTCACACACCAAGTCGTCAGTCGGTCTTTGGAAAAAGTGTATCAAATCGTGTACCAGAAGCGAGTGTGGCTTCCTAACCACTTCACCTTACGGACACGTCGATATTGGCCAGCATATAAAAAAGGGAAAACGTCCAAGACTGATAGTTCATTGTGACTACCATTTCCAAGCGAGAAAGATGAATCCTTTCACACAGCAAGTATCAAGCGAGAGAAAACTGGACTGAGATGTTGTGCCTCACGTATCACATCACCAATGCAGTACCAAATCTTAATTGTTTATTTACTAACGCCATGGAAAACTATGTGCAACCAGTGGGACTTCCAGACTACAAGACTGTACCTTATGGACACGCTGATATCACCCAATATAAAAAGGGACGACTTCCAAGAACGACACCTCATTACGAGGACAAACGCTGAGAAAGATGAATCACTCTACGCAGATGATAAAAGAAAAGGAACAAACATCAGTGACCTCTTTCACCACCATACCGTCACAGCAAAGTGCGTCCAAAAAGGAAAAGGATTCAATAGACCTAAAGGAGTAAAAGACTCAGACAGCGACTTCGATAAAATTTAGGACGACAACTTACACCTACACGGTGAAATTTAAAGACTTCGCGTCTAACATTCCAGCCGAGGAAGCAGCAGGTTTCATTACGAACTTATCTGACTCACTGTTAGAGGAACTCAAACGTCAGTGTCAAGTCAAAGATCGAGGTCGTTTGAGCCTATATATGTATCACGACAGTTTGAACTCTCCTGTATGTCTCGGGTTTAGTATACCTGCAGAATTAAGGTCTTCCGAAAAACTATTGCGGGCTGTTGAAGACGTGCAGACGATGAGAGAAAAATTTGACATCACCGATAAAAAAATGACCATTCATATGGCATACGTTGTACCTCCATGGGAAGAAGACAATAACCGCCACTGATCTGCTTGTGGATAAGTTTACCTAGCACAATGGACATAACAGCAGATTTACGAATGAAAGGGAGTATGTGATGGGAAACATCTACGTTGGGACACAAGTGATAGCTGACCAGATTTTAAACAACATGTGTGACGGATATAGAGAGAAACATGAACTTTGTCCTATTTGTTTTCTTTTAGCTTTATCTTAAAAATGGACATTAACTGTAGTATGAAAGTGTCATTCTTTTATGAAATGCATATACGTTGTAAATAAAGTGTTTTTATGAAGGCATGAACTTTAATTTTGAAAAGTATTTTTCAAGAACCAAGAAATAGATAAATTGTGAATAGGTTTGTTCCATGTCCAAATTTGTATGTATTAAATGGATAGTACTTTGACGAAAGCACAGGCCATAGAGCCCATGTATAGATTTGAATAAATGTTTTGTACCCATACAATAGACTTTTCTTATTGAAGTCTCTATTCTGTCTGTGAGTCTCTCTTTGGAAAATCTCTGTCCTCTTGTCTGTGTGTTTGGATGTGTATTTGTTTGTTTCTTTATGTCTATGTTTGTCCCTATCAACCCTTTGTCCCTATAAATATGTTTCACCCTATAAATAATTTTGACCCTATAAACCCCATGACGTCACCAATGTTCAATTCCATTGACCCCAGGTGATATTCCCATGTTAAATTCCCATTGACGCCAATTCTGATACACCCTACTAAGGTCCCATTGATGCTAAAGTGGCCCCATATACTACTGTTGTAGTAATCAATTTGATGTGTTTGGTTATTCGTCTCTTGCGGAGCGCACCACATATCTTACGACAGGCCGAGGTTAATCCGATTGTGATTTATCTCCTTCGGCCGCCATCTTGTCCTATGTGAACGAAAGCAGTTCAGAATATATTTCTAAATGGCTACAAATTACATCCGAATTTTATTTCACGACCTGACAGAAATGGCAGAGCGATGTTCCGGTCGTATTTTTTGTCTGATTTGTTCCGGAGATTATGCTGCGCAATTAAAAAAAGCTACATGCATTCAATAAAAGGGAGAGCAATAAAGCCTAAACAGATTAAAACAATTTTTATTGAGTTAAGCTTGAGAAAGCAAAATGGTGTGATTCGGCAAGTTTAGTAAAGGTCACTAAACATTCAAACTATTTCATGCAAATTCAATTATTTCCAGAAATGCAGCATAACCTGTCCTCATGTGTAGAATGTTGTGACGAAATAAGTAAGCTATTCCTGATACGGCTAAACTAATAACTCCATCACAAACGTAGAAAATGAATGAATTACATATATCGAGAAATCTATTAGTTATGTGATATCTTCATGACTTATAATTATCTAATCTTGAAATCTATTTCTTAAGAAGCACAATTAAGTGTATATTTTGCGTTCTAGTCTGTATAAACATATGCAGATGTAGCCACAAGGTAAAGCTATGAAATGTAGGACAGACCTCCGTGAGAAACTTCAACGAATACTTGTGTGCTGCAGGAAAGACCTCCGTGTATAATTCCAACAATGCTGAACTTTCATCAGCCTTTTCTAATCATAATGTTACTGAGGATATCCAATGGATTTCATGATTTATGCAATAAACCTGATGGTATGGTTCTTTTATTGTAACTGCACTTGAGAGAAGTATTAAATTCTAATCAAGCTTTTTGTCAGCATTTGGTAGCACCCTTCAAGTCATTTGCTAGTTAGATCCTTGATCCCGAGTTCTTAGCTGCAGGTAATAATGATAAGCGTTGTTTCATTTTTTATGGAGAAACGAAGCATGTTTTATTAAATATATGACTTGTTTAAATACAAGAATATTATATTTACAATATCCTCTTCAAAGTGATTGCTGTCTTTCAATTTATTTTTGACTGATGGAATAATAACAAAACAACATTTTGCCGCTGTTCTTGCAACTTTAATATATAATGTAATTGAATTTGTACGTGACCAGTTAACTAATGTCGTTGAATTTATACATCATGAATTAATTAATGTCATTGAATTTGTACATGATCAATTAGCTAATGTCATTACATTTGTACATGACCAATTAACTAATGTCGTTGAACTTATACGTCATCAATTAATTTAATGTCATTGAATCTGTACATGGTCAATTAACTCATATCACTGAATTTGTACGTGATCAATGAAGTAATGTCATTGAATTTGTACATGATCAATTAACAATAGTGTCATTTAATTTGTACATTACCAATTAACTAATGTCATTGAATTTATACATCATCAATTAATGATATAGAATATGTTAGGAAATGGGTTATTCGTCTATCGAGTTTCGATTTTGTGTGATATTTTAGGCTTAACAGGCCTGGAGGTGAATGCCCATCAGAATGTTTTATATTCCTATAAATATATTTACAGTTGGAAAGATTTACTGGAAAAGAAAATAACAGGAACTGGAAAAGAAAATAATAGGAAGTATTGATAAATTTTTATATTTTTGAAAATGTGAGTTAAACCAAGATAGAACAACATATAACCACTTCCTTGCATTTTATTTTAATGATATATTCTTCTTAACTGCGTACCTCTTGTATACTAAAATCATTAAAATACGGTGTATTTATAGGTCTGAGTTGAAGATGTGTCTCTTCTTTTACACTAACAAAATGTTAGATTACCTACTCAAAAAAGAATTTCAGTTTTAACAACACTGGGGTTACATTTATTTCCTACATTTTCAAGAAAAATCAATAAATCTGGAAGCATGTATAACTGGCCAGAAAATAAACTATCTTGAGCATAACAGTTTTTATTTCAGTATCAGAAACTTATATCTGAGCACTTGGGCAAAGTAGATGAATAGAAATGTACGCGTAATATTGTTTAGATAGCGCTGCCCACTTAATCTGGCGGAGGTAAGGTCCCATTAGGCTTTAAATTGGGCCATTTGTTATTTTCTTCCTATGCAGATAGATATTCATAACGTTCCAGTAACTGACAACAAATCGTCGAGGTGAAATGTGTATTCCAAAGAATATTTAGCTTTTAGCAGCATGTGTATTCTTTCACCGCAAAGAATGTGGGAGTCTCTATCAAAAGCAAGAACATGATTTCTCCGGGTAATAAGTCCGGTAAACAGTCAGATATGTAAATAGATGTTCTTCAATCAATTATAAAGCAGGATCTAACAGAAATAGCAATGTCGTGGTAATGATGTACGAACGCTGCGAAAGACAGACAGAATAATGATGTACGAACGCTGCGAAAGACAGACAGACAAACATATATTTTTATTATAATATGTTGATTAAGATGTACATGATCAAGTTATGTACCTATGGTTGTATCAACGATGATGACCCGTCAGTGTGACTGCTTTGTTGCCTTTTCATAGTGTCGTAAAAGAGCTTGTACTAAGTCGAAATGCATTATGGAAATTTTGTTGCCATTTTCTTACTTTTTGCATTACTGTATCTTGTCAATCATGGTGTTGCTAATTCGTCGAGTTTCCTGATTCATTTACTCTTTACATTCCTTAAAAGTAACAGTAGTACTGGCATAACCCGGGATATGTGAAGCAAAATAAAAGCTACCGCGTACTATCAACAAATGAGTTTAATTTCTGACATTTTAATCTCTCCCAACAGTGTGTAGAAAACTTTGTGATCTAGGTATGAGTCGGAAAAGTAGATCTTTGCCAGTTATTAATCAGATACCAGATATGGTAATGGTTCCTCTAAACATTGTTTTTTTTTTTTCAGTGCACAAGCCTATGATGTAATTCCTGAGCAAATAATAAACGTTAACATAATTTTAACATAATTTTCTCCAGGTCATAAGAAAGATCTCTTGAGAGAACAAAATAATGGTTCCAATAAAAGGGTAACGAACTCAGATTTATCAACAACATTTCATTTAAATCCCCAAAATAATCTGTAAAATATGTCCTATTAATTTCAAGCATTCGCGTTGACACTCGGGGCTATGAAAGCCACAACGATGGATGTAGTTGAAACGTCACTAGGTCACATCCAGTCAATCGCCAATGCATTGGTCTGTCTATACACCGTTGCATTAACGTTTAATTTCGATTTGATGACACCATAAATCGTACAGAAAACGATGACACCAGAAATCGTACAGAACACGATTACAACATAAATCATACAGAAAACGATGACACCATAAATCGTATAGAAAACGATGAAAAATTATTAAGCTGAAATCAAATTCTGTTGATACACAAGAGACAACTAAAAGACTGTCAGTTTTTTTTTTAACCTACTCTGGGTACATTAGGTTTTTCACTGTGGCTAGATAACAATTACTGATTCGTTACGTACATTGATAATTTTATCAATATACTCTAAGACACTGTCAAGATGTGTACAGTTTTAACATCCAAAACTTGTGTGTTACATATAATTGTAAGAAGAAAGAAGGCAGCATGAAATTCTTAGATCAAGAATAACTTTACAGGCTTGGAATTATTATTAAGCTTTTATGCCTAAAGACGTATGTATGCATATTTTAATTTATAGTATGTCTATTTATGCAATGTAGGAAGGCAATGTATGACATTTCTGAACTATTAATACATCTGCGTTGTCATATTTGGGGCTTTTTTGTGAAACACTTACCAATTTCTAGACCAGTCAAACTGGGGACAGTTTAAGAAATCGGTTGATAACATGACCTATCAGAATTGGGATATTTTGAGAATCATTTCAAAACCTACCAGACCATTTTCGACCTACTGTAATTAAAAGTTAATAACAAATCGCACAATTTTTGTGTGAATAAATGTAAATTTATTGCCCAAGTAAAAAACCACCCACAATGATCATAAAGTACCATCCCTAAAATCACAAGACCAGTCAGACCTGGGAATAATATTTAATGTTACTACTACTACATTAAATGGAGTCGGCAAACTGCTACACACGTGGTATTGAAAACAAGCAAACAAAACTGAAAAACAAAATACAATGTACAATCTTCAAAAAGCAGCTTAATTAGGGACGATTGAAAATATATTACTAGGTGCTAGAAAATGGTACGATTACATATCTAAGTTTTCATATCGCAGAACATTCAATACATACGTTTCTACGAAATTTATAACATAAAATTCCAATTCAAACAGAAACTACAAAATGCCAAGATACATAAAAACTGTGATAGCGGGAAAAAAGCAAAATACTATGTCGATATCAAGCAACCAGCACAAAGACATAACCAAATCGAGAGTAAATGCGTCATAGTTTACAATCTGAGTAATTTTTTAGTTTTGTGGAATTTAAATTTCTGAGACAAAAGCAAAACATAGTAAATATATCTGACAGCGCAGCATCTGGCACACTTTGAACAGTTCCATACAATATGCTGATGCAGAAATGAGTAGGTTATAAACAAGGGATACCGTCTAAAATGTCCATCGAGGAGGTATTGAAGCTGTTATTGTATTTTTCTATGTACTAAGAACTATTTAAATGTACCCAGTTTATTGTCAGATAAACTTGTGCCTTGGGTAAAACAATATAGTACTGAACTGTTATGCTTACGTTTTGTCTCTTCCTTTCTTTAAAATATGTGCAAGGCTTAATAATTTCATCTTGCCTTCTACTGATTAAAGAGTTGTTTATATTTTTATTTGTTTAGGCTGTTGCTATGATGCCAACTGAAACAAATGCAGTTTTGGGCTAATTTGTGCAGGTGATACCATAAAATACCACAAGTCTGACTGGTCTAGTAATTTTCGAATTTTTTTTCAAAGAATTCTCATGTATAAATGATCTAGTGAGCACTCAGATTTTAGACTATGACCTGTTTGTTGTCTGTGTCTGATTTTTTCTTCGTTTATGTTGGTTGATTAACATCGGCATGATAGTTTCTCTTTTATCTGCTAGTTTTCATTCCATCATGTTTTTGATATATATTGAATATTATACTTCACACTTTGAAGGGTTGTAATGTGTTTTAATACAGCAAAGCCTGACTTGACTATTAATTGTTTTAATTATTTACAAAATACCATCAAGTCTGATTGGCCTAGTAAGTTTTTGATGATTTTTCAAAGCATCACCAAGTCTTATTGGACTAGTAAGTTAAATAATTCTTAAAAAATATTCCCAAGTCTGACAACACACACACACACACACACACACACACACACACACACACACACACACACACACACACACACACACACACACACACACACACACACACACACACACACACACACACACACACACACACACACACACACACACACCACACACACACACACACACCACACACACACACACACACACACACACACACACACACACACACACACACACACACTCAGGGGCCCCGAGTGGCCGAGTGGTCTAAAGCGCTCTCCGTTGCGGATCACTGCCATCTCACCTCTGTCTGCATTGGTTCGAGTCCAAGATTTGGCGAATGTGGATATGTGAGAAAGCTTGCCAGTAGCTTCTCGTGGGTCGGTGGTTCTTTCCGTGGATTTCCCGGTTTCTTCCTCAACCATTAATACTGGCCGCCATGTATAGCCTATCGTGTGCTGAAAAATGGCGTTAAGCCCCACAACAACAACAACAACAACACACACACACACACACACACACACACACACACACACACACACACACACACACACACACACACACACAC
>JAECUM010032175.1:0-42578 GCA_016617855.1 Megalonaias nervosa
GTAAACTAGTTTGCAAATCGTCGAAATGCAATTACTGCAATAGATTAAACCGTCTTAACGCTACCTTAAGTCATTGAGATTGTATGACCAGTTAATGAAAGTATTGTGAAGTTACGAAACTCGGGGTGTACTGAAGAGAGAGAGAGAGAGAGAGAGAGAGAGAGAGAGAGAGAGAGAGAGAGAGAGAGAGAGAGAGAGTTTAATATTTTGTTTAATATTTTGATCTTCGATTCAGGGGCACATTTTCTGTAAACAATAAAACGACACAAATTTTCTTATCCTGCGTAAATGCTTTATATATTTCATCTTGTGGTACAAAAAAAACCCCATATATTTTCACTTTTATTTTTATCACACTATGAAATACTGTATTAACTTAAAAATAGAACATATCCTCTATTAATATAATAAAATAAACATAACGACAAAAATATAAATCAATAAATATAAACGTATTCTCATATTGTTTGTTTATTGTAAATTAAAGGCAGTGTAGTACCTATGTGTCTTATACGCAGTGTAAACTTCGGCGAAAGATTAAAAATTACATAGGTTTTCAGTCTGTATTCTTCAAATGTACACTAGGTATTTTTTTGAAAGTGTTGGGTATAATGCTCTGACGTATACTTTTTAACGATTGCATTTTCTCGAAAGAGAAACCCAATCAATATGTTTAATTACATACATTACAGCTCTTACAATATTCCTTTTACAAAACGAATTATTTCAACGTAAATTTAAACTCTTGACTAAAAGCATGAATTTAAGTCATAAAATCTGAACTAAACTCTTTCCAAGTTGTAAATAATTTTCACTAACATTTGCGACAAGAACTTAGAAATTACATCAGGTGATGCAGGGAATTAGAAGTCATTAATTCAAAACACCAGCTAGGAACTACTCATGCATTCATACGAACTTCGTGGATGCTTTGATAATATTTGTAAATAATGGTTAAATATTGTTCTGGTATTTATTTCTTGAGATTTATTATCATTTGCATTTGTATTATTTGTAATTACATGAACTGAGGTTTATATTTGATGGACTTTATGCGGTCATGATTTATTGAATTTCAATAATTAATTCTATACGGCCGTACATACACTGTGCAATCTATTTTCAAGCTTGCATTGGTCTTGACTCTTGTAAAATATGAAGTTTACTTTTACATTATGCATACTTAAACTCAAAACAAGCATTCACCTCAGTTTTAAGCTAGGTTAAACTTGGCATGACTTTCCATTTGTTATGTATGTCTTTATTATGTGTTTAGCTAAAGTCCATGATTGTAGATTGTAAGGGTCATTTTTAAACAGCACACTGCAAAGCAGACTCTTGTCCATCATTGTAAAATTTAAGATACTGATCATCTGTAAACAACATGTTTACTTGGATATGAGTTCAAGGGCACAAATTTCTTCATTCCTGCTTTAAGTTCAACTCTAAAATTATTGTTTGTTTTGTTCAGTACAATTTCGGGAGTAATAATTTAAAAAAAAAGTATTCGTTGGAATTATGGCTCCTTGACATTTTGGACTAAATTGCTGTTTTGGGAATATTTGTAAATTCATTCTAGGACATTATGTATTATATCAGTGCGAAACATCAAGACGTTGGCATATCAGTCTAGAAATTTTAGGATCATTTGGGATTTCATTCACAATAATGTCATATTCTTTTAAAGTTTCACTTCGTAATCTAGGGAAATAAATTATTTGTTAAAATTTTACTAAACTTTTGTTACATAGTTTAAGGCCATATAATTTTGACAGAAACAGGGAGTCCTAGTGCAGGATATTCATTCTTAAAAATATTTTAGAGCAATTTCGGAATTTTTATTGTCTCTGCTAAACATTTTATTTTCACATATTGGAGAAATCTTTGGTTTCCCAACAAGCTTTCACAATGTCATATAAAGTAGAGAAGTTTGTTTTCAATCCAGCCCAGAAGTGTTCGAGTCTTTGAAAAAGAACACGTTGCTCGAGCTTGCCAAACATTGTAATGTTTTTGAAGCGAAATCGTCTTTGACGAAGCAAGGTAGAGCGATTGCTCTGGTCCAGTATTTGGTGAAAAATATTTTGGATGAAAGTGTTTTGATGGTAAATTAAAATAATTACAGTTGAAACACCTAATAGATTTTGAGTTGATAAAGCTTCAGCTGCAAAAGAAACGACGGTAATCCAAAATAAGAGAGACGAGAGAGAGAGAGAGAGAGGGGGGGGAAGGGGAGGGGGGCAAATATAAATACAAAGAATGAAAGAAGAGATAAATAAATGCAAACAGACGAAAGAGAGGCAGAGAGAACAATAACAGAGGGAAATAAAAAATCCAAAGAGAGAGGAGAGAGGTAGATACACAGAGAGAAATAGGAGGGCAAAATGCAAATGCAGAGAGAAGAAACTAGATCTAGCACCCTTCCCCTTACATTCAAGTTTAGGTTTTGATGTTACCAGAAATATTTGGTTACTATCCACTTTTAACGGAAAAGAAGTAGATCAATACTCTCCTCAACTTGAGAATATTGCTGAACACTTGAACTGGCCAAGAGAGCGTTGGACGTCGTTCATACAAAGTGTACATAATGGCAAAGCTCGGGAAGTCTACGCTTCACTGTCGGTAAAACAAAGTGCTGATTATGATTTGATTAATGAACGTATTTTGACGGCTTATGAGTTGGTTGCTGAGGCATATCAACAAGAGTTTAGGAATTGCAGATTGAAATTGCACAAAATCATGTATGATTTGCAACTGAAAATGAACAGCTATTTGATAAGTGGTGCTTATTCTGTAAGGTTGATCAAGATTACGATAAGTTCAGAAAACTATGAAATGAAGATTCAAGAATTGCGTTTATAGGAATGTCATGACTTATTTTGATAAGCAAAAACTAGAAACTTTTGAAAACTCTACTCATACTGTTGATAACTATTCCTTGGATCACAAAGTTTCATTTGTCAAAAAAGTTCTCCTCTCAGCAGCTATTTGACAAAACATATCAAACGAGTACATCTGAATCTCAATTTGACATAACCGTTAAGAATCAAACATCTCATTATCTCTTCCTATGTGCGTTCATAGTCAAAAGAAAGGGCATGCTATTTCTGATTGTTACATTTTGAATAATAAGCAACATAATAAAACAGAACTACTCCAAACGCTCTCACCTGAAAGAGGTCAAGGTCAAGCGTATTATCATTCTAAAATATTCAATAAGCACCAAGGACATGATTCCACAATCGAGAATGGTTGTGTGGATTTGCAACTCCAAAAGAACAGAGTGTTCTGAATGAATTTCAGTGGTGTTCCGAATGACTTATAATCTTGAATGTGCTGATTTTCCAAATATCTTGAATGTGCTGATATCATTGTCTTGACGTATAACAATGATATAATACAGAATGTCTTTGAATGAGACCTCAATTATCTTAAAATAGTGTTTTAGTCCAAACGGTAATGATCACTTTGTAATGCCAATGAATAAATTTAATAGACAATTCCTCTCAAATTAAAGCTGAACGCAGCTAAAAGATTGATATTAGGATAGAAACAAATAATTCTCCTGATCACAACATTATATAAACAACAAGGTAATGGTTAAAAGCCATGCAAACATTTTTACTCTGTCATATCTATCAGAGACGAACGATTTTACAAGTCAGTCAAAACACTAAATTTGAGAAAAAACATGCAACCGAACGTTTTGATAGAAAACCCAGAGCATCAGAGCCAATAAACCAAGAAGACGAAAAAATAGTATTTACGCTGGCTAAATGGACTGCCTCACAACAGCTCCTTTGTAATTTGCCCAGTTTAACAATTTTGACAAAGTGTTAAGCTAGCGATAAAAGACATACAGGTCATAGTTGGGGACCCTCCAACAGATAGCACGCAAGTGAAAAGATATAAATATATGTCGTCTTTAGCGGGTAATAAGAATGGCAATAAATAAACATACATGTATGCAACTTGAATTTCCTCAAAATGCACTTTCTGTAAATCCGAATGATATGACCCATATTATTCGCTTGAAAAATAAATCCACACTGCGAAATTGTACAGTAATTTCGACTACATTTCCAACTGAAGTCACATTCTCCTCACTGCAAACTAAACGAGATGAAGGTGTTATTCCATAGCGTCTTATTGATAATTTAAATTACAAGAATTAATTTGTTTCAACATTATGATTCCAAACAATCAATGACAGAACAGCCCTGAGGTGAGGTTGATTCAATGCCAGTCCACTGCTCAAATCACATGAATATAGTACTGAACTAAATCAGCTATAAAATCCAGTCCATCACTAACAGAAAAGCCAAATTAAGTTGGGTCAACAGAAAAACAAACTCCATCCATTCCAGACTAACTATAGAAGTTGTTTCAATGCGCATTAATTCATAATATAACTCTAAATTTCAATTTTAGGTAGACCAAAGCAAGATGTTTGTTAAACTAATGTCGAAAGTGCGACGAAGTTCAAAGGTCGCTGGTCGGTGCTATATGCGCATTAATATTGTTACTGTGTATTGATGAAACTAAGGTTGGCCTTATATATATATATATATATATAACATATATATATATGCTGCTATAACAACATATATATGCCGCATATACTTACTCATATACTTATACTTATAACCTTGCGCCGCCTATATATATATATATATATTGGTATAGAGCATAAATTCATTTTCTTATTAAACCTTAGGTGCAAAAAAATGAGTATAATGAGTATATAATAAGAAGGTATTTGTATGGGAAATTATACAATCGTTTTTTTTTTTTCATACTAATACTGCTCTCCCGAGTGTATCTAGTATTTCTCAGAAAAACTCGTTCATATTTTCCCAAACAAATTCAGTAACCTATAAATATTGATTTATCTTTTTAGATATTTTGTGATATTCAAAAGACATCTTCCTTTGTAATGTTAATTATACGTGAACTTATGTATATATGATTTATATGCACAAAACGCGTTTTCTTTTGCCTAAATCTTTCTTTCTATTTAAAAGAGGAGTTTTTATGTAAACTTATATTGTGTGTTTAAAATTTGTACATGATAGAAGATTGTAATGGTCATTTGTAAACAACATATTACGTTGTTACCTTTTGTCCATTAATGCATACTTTAATATAATCATCATTTGTAAACAACATATTACTTGGATTTCAGTTCAAGGCCTAGCTTTAGAATGTTCTAGAAAATATCTTGTATATAAATTCGATGGGAAAATGATCCACACCTGGTCATCTTTTTGTGTATTAGGTTTTTAGAATATGTTCTGAAGTAAGCAATATTCTTTATTCATACTTAAGTTCAGCTCTATCATTGAGAGCAATCATTTGTTAAAAAAATATTCATTGGAATTACAAAGTGTTCATTGACATTTTCGCCTAAATCACTATTTAGGGATTATTGTGAATTCATTCAAGGACATTGTGGATTGACATATCAAAACTGTCGGCACATAAGCTTACTTTAGACTAATGATACATCAGCTGATTCAATACTAGAATTCATTTGGAACACTCTGTACTTTTGGACTTGTGATGGAACTTTTAGGATCATTTGGTTTTTTTATTCACAATACTGTAAGTTCATTTTAAACCTTCACTGTCGTATAGTAGGGAATTACATTATTTGTTAACTTTGACTGAAGGGGTCGCTTCTTCTTTTCCAGATTCTTGTTTTAAGAACATAGAATCTTAACTCTCTTACACAGAAGAAATGTAAAACTGTTATATAAAAATGTATTACAATAACTATTATGAATTACTAAGTCTATGTACATGAATTAAAATTAATGCAAAATTTAAACTTGTTTTCCACTTATAGTATAACTGATCCATGAGGCATAATTCTGAGTTTACAATGAATACTTGTTACTAACGTATCAGCCCAAAAGATAATAATAATTTCACTTATGTTTTATGAATAATTTCATTGACTTTCTATTTAGGTCACCTTTCTAGATTTTCTTGCCACGAATAAGCAAATATTAAGGAAACGTTTTCGATCCATCGGTGGTAATTTTGAAGTACTTTACGTGTGTGTGTGTGTGTGTGTGTGTGTGTGTGTGTGTGTTGGATTTTTAACGTAGCTTTGACAATTTTTCAGTCATATCGCTACGGTGTCTGCAGTGTGACAGTTTATAGTGATGTCTAGCGCTGGGGGCATCACGCCGTAGACATGTAGCATGATGTCCCACGTTATCCTGACACCAGGCCGACCAGTCGTAACAGCTGTTAGTACCATATTTATGTCTTTGGTATGAGTCGGCCGGGGTTCGAACCCGCAACCTCTGGCATCCGAGGCGGATGCTCTAACCAGAAATTCACAGGAGCGGTGAAGTACTTTACGTAAAGAAAACTTACAGGGAGGTAGATCCTTTACAAGGGAAACGAGGTCAGTTACTTTCCGTTTTGGTCAATGAAGTCTACACAAACCATAAATATTGTTGGCATATTTTACAATGATTTAGCGCTCACCGTGACAGATCACAGATCACTTCCATCTCACCTCTGTCTGCATAGGTTCGAGTCTCGGGTTCGGCCATTGTGGGTATGTGAGACAGCTTGCCAGTAGCTTCTCGTGGGTCAGTATTTTTTTTCCTGGGTTTTCCCGGGTTCTTCCTCCACCGTTAATATTGGCCGCCATGTATAGCCTATCTTGTGCTGAAAAATAGAGTTACACCCTACAACGACAACAACCATGATGACTTAGATTTTGACGACGAAAGAAGACTCCGAAAGATGGGGTTTATATAAATTTATCTACTTTATATCTTCAAGTCTGCTTGATTGTCTTTCCTCCTCCGGATCAAGTATTCCCCGAAGTGATAAGGTGGTATCACAAGAAAGTATGATTCTGTACATCTGTTCATTACTAGTAATCACTTGATTGATATTATTTCAATGCATTATCGAAAACAGCAGGAAAAAATATTTAATTTTAGACGGTTATTAGTGTTATCGCAACACATTCGTTGTTATTTCTTAATTTTCCTTTAAATGCATATTTTAAATTTTCAGTGGAATACATCGAACCATTACTCCGTAGTTACAAGTATCGTGCAATGATAAGAGAGTAGTCAACATATTTATTTATCTTAGCTAGTTTACTGCCCCATCCGAACCTCGATAAAGAAAACGACAGGCATGATCTAAACTGTAAAGGGGAGGTGTCGTGAGGTGGTGAGCGTCTTTCTTTAATCGATTTGGCGATTGTTGTCTAGAGGATGACCTCCCTCGATGTTATTGCCCAGTGTGAGTAGATAGATAGAATATTGACAAAGAACTAAGCAAGACTATTGAGAAGAAATAAACAAATACGAGCCCCTTTAAACAATAAAATGAAATAAATTTAATTAATTAATACATAAGCTAAAATTGCAATTATAATCCAACCGATTTACATTAATGGAATTTAATAGCAGTGTTCAATTTACTGATTCGTTCATCATAGTAACGAGTGGTGAACAGACTACAATGTCCACGCCCGACTTGCATCACCTAGCGTCGTTCTTTCTTGACTTTGTGTATTCCACGTCTAGAGTTTATGCTTGGTTCTTCCCTTCTATTCTGAACTTTCTATTTGCGGACTTCCCTCTTGGACTGTCCTTGTCGGGTTTCTCGGGGAGGAATATACAAAGCTGTTCCCTTAATGCTGTTTCTTTTCCACACAATCCGTGCGTCCTAGCACTATAGCCTGTCTCTTCCTTTCAAGACAGCTATCTGGCTTCTTTACTTGTTAAAGGGGAAAAACTCTGTTCTCAGGTTTCCATCGGAGTCGAACCCTTTTGTCTTCTCACAAGGCAAACTACTGACTAAAGAATTCTGAGCCAAGTCACTACCTTAAATTCAAATTACTTCCAAAGTGTACGCCTTAATTTTAACTGACCAATCGAAAGCAAATATTCCTAAATTTTCCCCAGAATAATCATGTCTTTCATCAGATTTTGACAGCCTAGAATATGATGCAATTAGCTTTACTTTGAAGATCAATTATTTGACATAAGGTCCCCTCCAAACAGATACGGTCGGTAATTCTAATGTACTCTCTGCCAATATACCGATACGATGACTGGGTCAATTCCACTGAAGCTTAAACGTAGGCCCTTTTATGTTTCACAGATGAAACGAGGGAAATTTCAAAGTGAACATTCTCAAAAACTTTTCTGGCTTGACTATGATAAAATTTTAATGCACAATTTATTCAACTTTAGGATCCAGTACTTCTTCAAAATTCGACACATTACATAAACTATCAAAGTCTCATTGACCTTTTTGGAAAAATATGTGGCAAAGGAAGAATTATTTACGGACTTGTTTATTTGCACTTATATACCTCTGATCATGAATATACCCACACGAAGAAACATGTTTCAAATATATATTTTATTGCTATACACTGTATAATTATTAGACCATTCGTTTGGTTTAGTTTTGTGCTTCAAGGCACTTCATTTAGTAATGCGCCGAATGCAGAAAAACGCATTACTATGCGTCGGTGGTAAGAATCGAACCCACTGTTCCGTTCGAGAATCAGGCACGGTAATCACTGCTCTATCGTTACTCGTTCGAAAACTTCTTTTCTTGACATTCAAAGCGCATACTTCTGATGCATGTAACTAGCTTAATTTACAGCAATATAGAGACGCTAGATACATTTTATGCCACCGCAACCACCAGTGTCACATTTGGGTCAATCACTATCAAAATGTGTTTAATTTTTATTGTTCAACTGTCATTGTCACTACATGGAACTGTTATTTTGGAGAGATTCTGCATAGTCTTATTTACTTGGACGGAATTCTTGTAACCTGGGATCCATGACGCTGTAGAAAATGGTCATTGAAAGAAAGACCTGCCCTCTTTTTCATACATAACATCACCTAAAATGAAACAAACTGTTCTATTAATACATTTGTAAACACCGATATCTGAAATTTTCTTTACACTGGAGGCGGAGACTCTCGTATTAATTAATGGTGGAAGGGTTACACTGCCTCGACAGGTTATGACTAAAATTACAGACAAAGGTTTAAAATTCGAATAAATCGTTTCAGTAAAGCGAGAACAGAACTAAAAAGAAAACATGAATTTATAAGGAAAATATAAAAATGGGTAGGCAGCATTATCACCAGAGGTATCTTTACTATTTTGATATTACCTTCTTGAAATGCGTCTCATTATAACTCGAGAAAAGACATTTGTTCTGAGCTCAACCAGGATTGATTTTTGCTCTACGTCAGACACAAGAATAAAATTTTATCAAGAACTTTTAGACAGATTATGAAACTCTTAGCCCTAAGTATTGAAATATTTATAATAAGACTTGATACAGCTAGTAATGTTGTTGTTAATCCATGAAAATGCCCATGACGTCACTAATTGATTTGGTTTATGTGAGCACTAGAGTTGCTGATTATGCCAATGTGTTTTCTCAACTGTCTGTGGCTCACTGGACAAAAGATTTCTCTTGCGGTTGCTTGATGAATTGAGGACGTGATGGAGTTCTTAGATTTATATTGTTCGCACTTCTGCACTGCCTCTGCAATTTTCCCTTGTTCAAAGTCTATGGAGGAGACGGCGCCAGGTGGGGCAACCCCGTGCGAGACCTTCCCAAGCATCAGGGTCAATTTTGAAGCGGACCAAGAATTAATTGAAGGAGTATTTGGGGCATTTCATTTTACCACAATGAGAACAATTTCAATTCTTTATCTAGCCTAAGAAGATCTTTGATTGTCGCTCTTCCGACATGCTGGTGATATGAATGTCCTATCTCAACTGTGATTTAATCAGCAGTGTGTCGATGATTGCCAGTGTGAGAACCTCGGTATCTGGGACTCTGTACCATTTTATCATCACCAGTCTCCTCTGATAGCCCATGTGCAAATGTTTCAATTCTTGGCATGCGTATGCAAACCGTCCAGGTTTCGCACTCATTCAGCATGATCTGCAACACAATGACATTGTAGACCTTTATTTTGTTTGAAGACCTATTCCACTACGCTTCAACGCTTAGAAGGCAATACTTGCTTCATCAATTTTGGCGGATGTTTCCACTGCCAAGAGAGCTTAGCAATTAACTGTGACGGTAGGCTCTACGTACGGCTTTCGTGTTGCATGCTGGTACATCACCTCTGACATCTTGATATTTATTTTGAGACCGAAATTGTCACAAGCTGAAGAGAAATGGTAATACCCTGTTGCATGTTGGCATTCAGGAAACAGTCATCACCACAAAGTAGATCACAGTCAATTCCTGTAAATTTGTCTTCTCCATTAGGTTTCTCAGATTGAAGAGCATGCCATCAGTCATGTTTCTGATGTCGATTCCAATGTCATAATCACGAAAGGCATCAGTAAAGGAGATATGCAGAAACCTTGCGATAAATTTCATTTTCCAGCCAAATGTTGCAATGAACTTCCAAAATCACACAAGACAGATTGTCAAAGACTTTTATCAGGTTAATGAATGTCGTGGATAGGTTGGAGGTCTGCTCATGGTTTCTCGTTCAAATTTGAATCAACAATAACCTCAGGAAGGATCCCTTGATCGATATAATGCAAAGGCGATTAAGGAGAATTCTGTCCAGGTTTTCGCGGCTATTACAAATGCCCCAACTGATGTTATAGTATTGTCTGTAGCCTTTCTGTTTTCAAGTGGACGACGACTTCTTGTATATCATCAGCACTAGGTGCCTTACTATATGACAAGACTTCAGTTGCTATTTCAGTTTCAGACAGATTTGAATGATCAGAAAGTTGATATGTTGATTTACACTTTGGGTAGTCGTTCAACTGCCTCCTCGCCTTTACAAGACTGTTGTTTGATTAAATTGTTGATGTTTTCTACATATCTTTAAAGTATATTATTTTTGTCGCTGATCAGTTTGGTGATGTCAGCAACTAGTAATTGAGATGTTACTGGTGCCAGCGGCCAGTAGATTGTCTTGAAAACTTCTTATAAGTTCTTCATGTCATTCCATTCTGCGTAGGACTAAATGTAATCTGCCTTATTACTCAGTCAGGGTTCTTGCAGTTCTTTGTGTTTGCACTGGACAGCCATCTTCATGATTTTGAAGGCTGGCTTCTAAGATGATGAAGTGTTTTCTTCTAAATAGCTCTTCTGTAGCTGATATTTCTCATTCAGAAGTTTCTTATAGTGGCATCATTCTCATGAAACCAATCTTGATGTTTACGTTTGGTGGGACCGAGCGTTTTGGATGCCAATCTTGATGTTTACGTTTGGTGGGACCGAGCGTTTTGGATGCACCTGAATACAGAGAGTCTCTTAAGGATGCTAGGTGGCCCTCGAGCTTCTCGGGGTGCGTATCGATTGTTTCTGGTTGACTGCACAGTTCTTCTACAACGCCTATGCACACTACGCCATCCATAAAATGATCATTGGTAAACGGGACACTTGAATTTGCCCCATGCAGAAGAATAAATATCAGTGTCATCATTAGAACGTCGAATGCAAAATTCGTGTACCACATCACGGTATGTGTAGTAAGCTTTATTGACTCCATATCTATTTAGCTGTGGTGTAGATACATCTGAAGATGACAAATCCAAAAATACAATATTTGTCAGTATTGGTTAACATTAGTTACTTGCCATTCCTTTCTCGCTGAGAAATATGTGTCATAATACGTAAGTATAAGCGTGAAACCTCGTGTTTGCAAGCAACTATTACCTACGAATTTGTGTTCCATGTTATATATTTTTATATTGTTAAAGTCCTAACACCATTATCAATATACATGGAATGACTTAATCTCAAAGAACACACGCTAATGCTGAGGAGAGATACTGCATGCAAATTACTAATGTTAACATTTGCCCAATTTACCTTTCGTAAGTTCTAAACTCTTTCAAGCCCTGTATAACGATAACGGGATAGTCATACTGGTGTATAAATATTGAGCTTTCCTACTTCTTTGCGATGACGATAAGAATTTTTCTGAGGGCGTATAACCGAAATCAGCGCATGTTATGAACGGAAGAGTACAGTTGGGTATTAGTGCTACAGTTCACAAGTCTACTTTATGTTGCTGGACGACTGTTGTCTAGCAAAATTTGTGTAGCTTAATGCTTTTAAATATAACTATATATGTCTGCGTTCTAAGTAATCGCTATACACACAAGCAGGAATGAAATTCCATTATTGCTGCAGTGTACAACGTAATGTAAGGATAAAGGCCAGAACTGACATACTTGAGGTAAATTTTAAACGGTGGGGTTTTTTTTTTGAACCTTCAAAACAGTGATAAAGAAATGCAAAGGGGAAATATCCGTTTGATATAAGTTAAAGTGAACCTTAAAATATTATATTGTATGATGTTTTAGTATGTTTTAAAAATGTTCGGTTATGCTTTTCTTGGTATCCTATCACTGAGCCTCGGCAGCTTACTTGTGCCAGGCTTGTAATCCGAGGGCCACGGTTTGATACTTGATCAAGAAAGTCCATATCGGCTGCATCGGTGTGTCCTTGGGAGAATCACTTAACTCTTATTTCCTCGGTATGATATAATTATTAATATGCCGCTAAAACCAATAAAAAACGAGGAAACACATTTCTATTTTAATAGATGTAATAACAGTTATTTAATCTAGAGAACAACGGTGAGTGACCACTTTTTTCAATTCGTAATCAACGAACTCCAGCTAATACATGGGGAAAGTATATTAAAGTTCTCCTCGGTAGAAATAATGTGAGATAAATTCTCTTCGGTAGAATCAGTATGAGATTTGTGTCCGGTCCGTTCTCAATGTGGATATAGCTTGTCCAGGAGAAACGTCATTGAGGAGAATCCTTAGCTCAGCTGACACATGACTTTTTATCCCAACTCGGTGACGTTTTTTTAACATATTTTTATGCTTTCATGTCTGTCAAAGGAAGTACCTTTTGTTTGTAGACAAACCATGGGTGTTAACAAGCTTAATGAAATAATGAAAAGAATCACAAACAGGGTTGACTGACCTGAACGAAAAAACACCGTGTGCAGTGAACCCTGATCCAAAACATGAAGGATCACCAACTTGGCGAAAGACTTCAAGTGTAGTAACATACAACAAATATATTCAGTCTCAGAAACATGGACTTGGCTTCATTTATTTCAATGTATCCAATAAAGAATCTACCGTCACTACCATATGTTTTCCAGCAACAAAACAAGGTTAGGAACTTGGCAATCCTCCGTCACGAAATCTAAATCACTATTGTCGCCACTTATAATGCTTTAACAGTACAAACAAAAGCGCTAAAAACTTCATGGATACCATTGTAACTAGTTCAGCCTTTCACGATGATGTAAGAAGATAAACACCAACTATAAGACAACCTATCCAAGAAACGTGCAAGGGTGTTTGATTCCGAATTTGATAGATAGGTTGAGAGTATTAAACATGCTATATGTCATAATTCACTGACGGATTTACACTACAGTTAAGTGTAATTGATTCAATTATAAACAATTAGCAATTATAAGTGAACGTTATGTATTAATTAATCCCTGTCATTTTGTGTTATTAGGGGATTAAAATGGGCTATATTTATTGAATGTTAGTCTTTAGATATAATTGCTCCAGCTGTGACCTGAGTACAGTATAACATGTTATTTCATACATATGAATTTTGTATTTAACCTTGTCCCAAATTATGTTCATGTGGTATCTGACTAGCGACATTTATTTTGTAAACAACAAACTACATAACTAATATTTCTTTAAGATTATAGGTTATAATTCAGTTCATTATATTTGGAGGTAAACATGTTTATTTGAACCTGATTTTAGGACAGTTTTTCACTTGGAAATTCCTAAACTTGTTGACAGCTTTAAATCTTTTTTAAAGGAGATTAAAATACATTCTTGCTTATATATCCTGTCTTAGCTTTTTATATAATGTTCTTTACTTGAAAATACATATTCATTCTACAGCTAATACCTGAAGCAGAATCAGTATTATTGTTGTGTTCAGTTTTTAATTTGATTGGATATATTTATCCTACAAAAATGCAAATGAAGAAATCAGTATTATTGTTGTGTTCAGTTTTTAATTTGATTGGATATATTTATCCTACAAAAATGCAAATGAAGAAATCAGTATTATTGTTGTGTTCAGTTTTTAATTTGATTGGATATATTTATCCTATAAAAATGCAAATGAAGAAATCAGTATTATTGTTGTGTTCAGTTTTTAATTTGATTGGATATATTTATTCAAAATATTATCACTGGAATTACAAGCAACTCAACAGTATTCTAGGACAGAAACGTTAATTTTGAATTATAGTAAACTCAGACAAATAAAATTGGAATTATATTATACATCAAAAGACTATTATCACATCACCACATTCCAGGCCACTGGCATATTAGCACATTCAAGACTACAGGCACATCAACACATTGAATATTGGAATTTACAAAACTTGTTGGTTTTTACTCTTTACTGTTACTTAGTTAAGACCTTAGCGTCATTAACAATATCCATTCAAACTTAATTTCAATTTACGCTGAAGTGCTCAGGGTAGACCTATTTTGGTTTTCACACTGAAGTGCTCAGGGTAGACCTATTTTGGGTTTCACACTGAAGTGCTCAGGGTAGACCTATTTTGGTTTTCACGGCCAAAAATTCTGAGCTAATCTATTATTGTTTGAAAGATACATTTGTAATGACAATAAGTCATTATGACTTCGAACCTGGTTTTTGCCTTAGAATATAAACATATATCCTTCATTATGCAATGGTGTAGAGTAGGAAACGTACTCCTCCGGGATCAGAATTTAGAAATGCCTCCTTTCAGACGCAAAATTCGAACCCTTGGGCGTAATTTTTTCTATCCTACAAAAATGCAAATGAAGGAATCTAATAATGGAAACCTAGGAAAAATGGAGGATAGATCGGTCTGATAGGTAAGAACAGATAATATATTTTTCAATCAATAGTAAGTAAGCTTCAGCAGGATAACACCAGGTTCAGTGAATCAGCTGATGTTAGAATACTACATATTCTAATAGCAGTTGTGCATGAACGTTTCTGGTTTTGCAAAGATGTATCGAAATTCAATCTTTTATGTAAATTTTGTCCCAGAAAATTTTCCTTTTAGGTCGATGTTATTTTTTACAACTCTATGGTCTTAAACTAAGTAATAGAAAGAAGTAAAACTAACAAGGTTTGTTATAAATAATCGACTTCTCTAAGTTATAATACGAAATCTAAGAGGAACGTACATTATTATGATTTAAATTCAAACATAATAATAAAGTTCTATCACAAGTCCAAAATAATAGAGTGTTCAAATAAATTCTAGGTCTTGATTGTGCTGATGTACAAACAGTTTTGATATGGCAAAATGGCAATACTCAGAATTCGTTTGAATAAATCCCCAATAATCCCAGAATAATAATTTAGTCCAATGTCAATGAACACTGTGTAATTCCAATTAACAATCCAAACAAAATGTTTCCTTTCAAATTATATTTAAGCACAGCATTAAATATATCTGCAGACTGATCTTAAAAAAGAACATATGGCTTAGGAATGAATTAACGGTCCACTTATTCATCCTTATATACACACTATGGCTGTAGGTAGCAATATTTTCCTACTCGATCCATGTCGCAATACCTCCCACGTGACATGTTTCACAATACGTCTCCAAAACTGACTCATTAACCAATATATCCACCCCATATTTTCTTATAGCAAGATTCATCTGAACGGCTTACAATGATAATAACGAAAGATTACGCCTTGGTCGTAGATTGTTTAAAGAGAAGACAATTTGATTAGGAATAGGATTTAATACGAATATGAAAATTCTTTGACATGCAGTTGCAGAATGGACAAATCCATATCAAGAGATGCATTTCACTTGCCTTCCAGGTTCTTTTAATGTGGACATCCTTGACTATAAAATGATTATTCCACATACTTATATACAATAGTAACAAAAAATACCCTAATCAACCTATATCAGTTTAATCGGGTTTGAGTATCCTCGTAGTATTGCACAATGACTGATGAAATAGTCTACTTGCATGCATAGTACTGAGGTCAGGTTTTATTTGTAATAGTTCTTTGTTTTGCCTCTACTGAGCTTATAATAGATATACTCCATATAAAACTGGTCTACACTTAAAATGATTCCGAAATAAATGTAGTCAAACTTGACTAATTCTGGGTCACAGAGAACGAAAATGAAGATTAAAATTGTTGATTGGCTCTAGTGCAAAGATATGATACTGGGTCAGTATATACGATCCTTGACTTGGGAATGGCGAAGGATAAGTGAGTTATTAAGGAAAAGGATCTCAATATAAACCAGAAATGACTACAATATATCTTTGACTGGATCTATGATTTGGACAGTATTTGCTTTTTTAGGCAAAAGAATGAATGATGCAATCTGAAGCTCGAATTGCGTTACACATGATGTAAATTGCATCATGTTATTCCTACATGTCAATGATTATGCAATCATAACTAAGCATACATCACTCTGCTATATCAGCTCTAGAAATCATACAGTGGTGTGCTCTCTTATTTGTCAGTGTTTGATTTTGCAAAGGAAAACATTCTGTTAGGCAAAGTGAGCAGAAACGCCTCGTGAACAATGCAGATAACTTCTGCTATGTTTGTGGTGAAGTAACTTTTGCATAAATAAAGCGCAGTATAACCACTGTGGTTAAGAATTCTTATCACCTTTTTCTTGGCTGCAAAATTGATGATCGGGACAAAATGTGGGCCCCACATGTATGCTGCAACACTTGTCCAACAAATCTTCGCCAGTGGTTGAACAGGAAAAGGAAATCTCTGCCTTTTGCAGTGCCAATGATTATGAGAGAGCCATCAGATTATATCAGCAATTGTTACTTCTGCATCTTGCCACCAGTTGGGAAAGGTGTCAAAGAAGAAAAAGTGGACTGTGCAT
Source organism: Megalonaias nervosa (assembly GCA_016617855.1). Classification (NCBI taxonomy): domain Eukaryota; kingdom Metazoa; phylum Mollusca; class Bivalvia; order Unionida; family Unionidae; genus Megalonaias; species Megalonaias nervosa. The sequence continues at coordinate 16,959 of JAECUM010032175.1, forward strand.
TATTCAAACATTCCATCAGCTATACGCCCAGTACCCCGCGGAGAAGGACAGCCTGTTCCTGATGCACCATAATCATTCTCACTTGAATCAGACGAGGAACAGGAAAAGGATGAAACTTCTAGTCCAAAACCATCAATGTCACATGATCCATATTTCTCCCATCCTCCTTCTCTGAACCACACCTCATACCACAAGGTGAACTGAATGACCTTGTCAGGGATTTGGAGCTATCCAAGAGTAAGGCTGAACTGTTGGACTCCAGACTACAGCAGTTGAATCTCCTGTCAGGTGATGTTAGGGTTTCCATGTTCCGCGACTGTTGAAATGATCTCGTCCCATTCTTCTTCATGGAAGGTGATCTTGTAGCCTGCAACAACATCTATGGTGTGATGGCAGACCTCAACATCGTTCATGATCCAAATGAGTGGAGACTGTTCATTGATTCATCGCAGATGAGTCTTAAATCTGTTTTGCTGCATAATGGCAATGTTGTGCCATCAATTCCAGTTGGTCTTGCAGTCCATATTAAGGAAATCTATTAAAACATGAAACAACTTTTGAGGTGCACAAACTATGACCAACAGCAGTGGCAGCTATGTGGCGATTTGAAGGTACTTGGCCTCTTGCTTGGTCTGCAGACTGGATACACAAAGTACGGCTGTTTTCTCTGCGAATGGGAGAGACTCCCACTACATCAAGAGAGATTGGCTACCGACAGTCATAGGAACCTGGGAGGAAAAGTGTTCAGCATCCACAACTTGTTGAATCAAGGAAAAATTTGTCACCACCCTTACACATCAAGCTGGATCTGATGAAGAAATTTGTCAAGGCCATGGACAAAACACAAGCAGCTTTCAAGAACCTCCGTGGAATATTTCCAAGGTTAAGTGAAGCAAGGATAAAGGATGGTGTCTTTGTTGGTCCTCAGATTCGTGAACTTCTTCGAGATGATTCGTTTGACCGTGCACTGCGTGGCAAAGAAAAGACGGCGTGGAAAGATATCCAGTTAGTGGCAATAAATATTCTCGGAAAAACAAGGCAAACAACTACAGGGAGTTGGTGGAAAACCTCCTCAAGGCATACAATAGCCTTGGTTGCAACATGTCACTAAAGATATATGTTTTGCACTCTCATTTAGATTTGTTTTCCACCGAAATGCGGAGCGGTGAGCGACGAGCACAGAAAGCAGTTTCACCAGAACATTGCAACAATGGAGAAACGCTATCAGGGTAAATGGAGCCCATCAGTGCTTGCAGACTATTAGTGGACAGTGAAAGAGATGCTCCATTTAATGAATACAAGAGACAAGCCAAGATGTGCCGAGTAAACACTGAATAAGGACTAAACTATGTACTTATATATACATAATAGTTTGTTGCCTTTTGTTTCATAATAAATTTTATTTATATAACCCTTTTGCTGTATTTTAAAGTGTTACATAAACAGAACAGGTGAAATATTATCATGTAAAGTAACCATAAACACATGAAAAGACCTAGTCTTACAATTTATGATTAAAACTCTACTATCTACACAATATACATAGACGTAAAATGTAAAAACTTAAATATCATGGAAACAGTAGCAATTAGTTGTTTTAATTGTAATATTTGAATTTAGCACATCAAAATCCATAATAAATAGTACATTTTATCTGAGAAGCAGACGACTTCTACAAAATTGTAGACCGGTGTAATTATACATCTTACAACAAATATTAATTATAATTTACAATTATGAACAACAGTGACACGAAGATGTCTGGGATGTTAATCAGCCACGATTAAAGACCAATGAAAACGAATTGAGGCATGACCATTTAGTAGTCTGACTTTAACTTATCACTATTACGACAGTATACTAACCCAATAAAACTAACAGTTGATTCGTGATATAAAGAGCAATTCAGTGTGAAATATGTTCATCGTATTATTGCGAGCGTCCTAAACTTCGGTAAGAGCTATGTTCATTTACAATCGCAAGTGTGCTCTAGTCATGTCTTATAAGTTATTGTCGAACATGACACTGGGTTAGAACTCCTTAAAATATCATCTTTTAAAAACAGACAAGATGTTTTGTTTTGTTGCCAGTATTGTATGATTTTCCTTTGTTTACTAGCACTTACCCAAGTATTGATGAAACCACCTTGATCGCAACAACGTAAATAACAGATCGTTTATTTGACTGTGATTTGGACATTTCATCAACTGGTAACCGAAACAAGCAGGAGCCATGATTCAACTGTTGGTTTCTTAAAACAAATTAGACAAGAGATCTCAGTGTATTGCATGTAGCATCAGTGTTTCCATTCCAATGGCATACTAAGCGTAAATGACGCCCGAGGCGAAGATGATGGACCAAAGGAGTTTTGATACCCCAAGACCTCTGATGTCCGGGGCAACCGCCCCTTCCGTCCTTCCCCGCCGTTATTACGCTTTTGTTCCTTTCACCCTCAATTTATTCCATTGTAATGTACATCATATCAACTTTTGTTCAAATGGAAACGAGGAACAATAATAAAATTGTCAATCTGCACCAGTGTGTGATGGAAAATTCCCACCCAAGGAAAAGAAGTTTAGAGCATAAAAGTTGTTTTTCCGAATTCCTGATAAAAACAAATAATTTATCCCTTGGGTAGGATTTTATTTTCCCACACTAATGTATATGACTGATTCGTTTCCTCGCACTGCTGCATAAAAGTTAATATAGCAACTTTCACAGTGGTGGATAGACTGCAGTACGTTTGAATGAAATGGACATTCTTTGAGTGAACGACAAGGCGATGCCAGGTTCTCAGGTGCACTCATATAGAATAGCTGTATCACACGTGACTTGCTCTTATAGATACACTATGTAATACGTGCAAGGGAACAAAAGAAAAAGAACACTGTTCTACTTAGGGTTCAGCTTTCCAAACACAACGGCCTAAAAGTGTTTTATTGTTTCATAAAGCCATCAAAATAAAATACCCTAGAATAGTTTTATTGCACCATAAAGCCATCCAGATTAGTTTTAGAATACAACAGGTTATTGATGAAGAAGTGTTGGTTCTTACGAATAATAGAAGTAGAATATTTTGAAGAAGAAAGCATAATGTAGCTTGTATAAAATCAGGTGTATTAAGCTATCTCTCACTTACGAAAAAATTTCTCAGGAAAATATAAACAGGTCTCAGATGCGGTGGAAAGTGAAATGGCATTGATCGGTAAAAGCTAGCGCTTTAGACCACTTAGCCACCCGGGGTCCCGAGTTCATTAGTAATTTTGTATCCATCATCATTATAATAAGTTCATAGCATATTATTTTTCAATGGAGTATTTATATTGTATGCCTAATGTTTTAGATAAATGGAGCATTTATATTTATAGCTAATGTTTTAGATAAATGGAGCATTTATATTTTATGGCGAATGATTTAGATAAATTAAGCATTTATATTTTATGGAGAATGTATTAGATAAATGGAGTATTCATATTTTATGTAGAATATGCTAGATAAATTAAGCTATACTGCTGTACACAAGCGTGAGTTATTTGAATTAAAATAATGAGACACGTATGTTCTTGTTTTCCTTCAATAGTAAGAGATTACATGTTTAATAACAATTACATTCCCTTAAACATTGATATTGACAATTGCAGATAAAAGCTTCGTATAGTTCCCAGATAAAGTTCAATTTAATATCATAATTTAATTACTCTTTGAAGTTATACATAACAAAATTGATTCAAGACTTTCAAGTGTACCACACTATAATAATAAACAAGCTAAAATTGATAATAGTGTTTTAGTAACTATACAACTTACATGAAACTAGCAGCTACAGATGTTATGAAAACATACAATATAAACAAGGACAGATCAAAATAGCCACTTTTAGTTCAAGATTCACTGGATCTTTCTAGAATTAGCTACGCATGGTAGTTTGGAAAATAGAAAGTCATTGGGTTTTCAGCAGGGTTTCTATTAGTATCTTTGGAACTAGCAATGCATGATCTACATTTCTTAAATCAAGATGAAACAATAGTTTTGGATTTCTTATTGGAAACTCTTACAAACTACACAGAAACTTTGAAACAGCTGTCACTCAATGCAAATTGTACTGATGCTATGTCTACAGTGTTTAAATACAGTTTTTGTGGAACTTTCGATATCTGCAAGCCATTGTTCCCAAGCAGGTGAACTGTATTGTTTCATCATAATCACAGAATCAACTGTTGTGGTTGAATTATTTTCATATTACGGAAAGGGAACGATCATGAAACTTGGAGAATTCAAGCTTGTGATGTTAAGAAAACACATGAAACTACCTTACAATCTTTCTGACACAATATTGAAACGACATTATTGGCTTTCGATAAACCTGGAACTGCTGAAAATTTCAAGTTTCAGATGCGGCATAAATTGTAAGAAAACTAGTTGGATATAGGAATTCTGAGACACTGATGGTAGTTTCCTAAAGTAATTTAAACCACACGGAACGTTATAAAATCAAGCACATTGAAAACTACATGCAAAGCAGACGTTTCAGATGAATTTCTTAGTAGTGACATTGAAAATGAAACTTGATGAGTTCTGAAACATAAGGGAAATAGATCTTCCATATTAAGAAACAGGTAACTACACTGGAACTTCAGAATAGTTTCCATTACTTGGAGAATTAGCTGAAACCATACAGTTTACGTTTACCGGAAATGTCAGTCCTAATTCAGTCCCGACTGTAAACACATAGGATAGCTCATAAACAGAGTAAGATCATAAAGTGTTTGAGAATTGATTCGTCCAGTGGTAATAACATTTTGTATTGTCTCCATTTTTCCATCTTGTCATATCCCGTATATACACTATACTCGGTGATTTTGAATCCGCAGCACATTCTTTTGTATGCCGTATATAGTCGGCTCCAACCACAAACTGCATAAACTCAGATTTGCCCTTGCATAATAGACCTGCAGATCCAGGTCTATGTAGATTGTTAGGAGTAATCAGTAGAACCAACAACATAGACCCCGATATGTCAGCACATTATGCTATGGCAGATCAGGATCTATGTTGTTTGCAGCTGTACCTGACTTGTATGAATAAATAGCTTTTTTGGCAGCTTTAAGATGCTATTGTTTGGAAAGACTGTTATTAATGCTGAATTAGTCACTGAAATATATTTGACCTCTTCAGAAGGATGGACATGTATTAACAGATCAATATAAAAGCAAATATCTTAAATGAAAGCAGAAAATACATAATTACGTTGAAATTTACAATTTATGAGATAACGGTTTATCATACCAACTCACAATTTCAATGAATGATAATCTGATATATGCAAAAAGATTTTGTATGGCATACAACTTTCAACAGTGTTATAAATGTAAACCATACAACAGTGTTATAAATGTAAACCATACAAATAGTCACGACGTTTGATTGACAATACTTAATACGACGTAGAAGTAGTATCGACGTACTGGGACACCATGGACAGTAAGGACCCCAAAATAAATCTGTTTTCTGCTCGAAGTCCCACTAACATTAACGTCTTTTTCGGTATTTGTTTACGAGGTAACTTTCACATGCACAATATTCATTCTTCAGCTGACTGATTACTGTACGTATTTTTCTTTTTGTAGAATTTTCTTTTTGTAAACAAATCGATTGTTGTGTTGTCGTCGCCTCTACACGAGATGGTTGCTGTAAAAATTTATACTCCATGCATTTTAAATTATTAATATTTTTATGCGTAGTATTACACCTTTGGGTTGTAGAGAAACTGGAACTCCCATTTTGATTTTAATGTTTGCATTGTCCTAACCTTTCTTCACGTGTGGGTTCCTGTGAAAAATATGAATTATTCTTGCTAACAATATTTTTTTTGTGTGCCATATCCATAGGTTGGAAGTATGGAATCAAACTCTTGCTGGAACCTATTTTAAATTTGAATGCTATCTTGTTCCTGCCAAATTTTGCCGGTGGTAGCAGTATCTTAAATGTACGCTATCCTATCCCTGCAAAAAGTGATCATCATCATCATCATCATCATCATCATCATCTATTATTATTATTATTATTATTATTATTATTATTATTATTTGTACGTTTCCACTACCTATCCAAGGTGTAGATATTACTCTTGGTATTTATTCCAGTTTTTGGTAACACCTCTCAGATGCTATTCATAATAAATTTACAATAACTGAATCATTTTTAAAGCTGAATTTCATTTTTTCTCCTGTCCTTGTCCTCATTTTTAATTCGTTATTTGTTTTATCTGTGTTAATATCTTCATATGTGAGTCTGATTATATTTCTTTCGCGCTTTGTTTGTGCATCAATTTGGCATGAGGCGCGCATGGGATTTAATTACCTGTTGCTAATATGTAACAGTGTCTGTTGTAAGGCTACCCCAATCACGTTAAAATCCTGATGCTTTAGCTTACTTGCATTAATCAAACAACAGACTTATATATCCTTCCTTGCTGATACGGCAAATACTAAAACTTTAATTCCCTTTGTAATATAGTAGCATGGCAACCATGTTGCCCTGATAATTAGTCAAGCCTTATTAGTGCAACTGGGATTCCAGAAAAGACCATCATCCGTGCAGACAATAAGCAAGTATATTTTCTTATCCGAGAAGTGGTTTTCTTCATTTTGATAAAAAAAATCTATTCTTTCAGAAGCCCTTATTTTTTTTTGAATGTAATTATCTGAAGTAACATATAGTAGATGATATTCTAACACTTGATAAAAAATCGATACCGGTCACCTTTAAATTAATTGATTATACGGCATTGTTTTACCTTTGAGAATTCTACTTATAGAACATTGATTGTAGCTTTCTTCCAAATGTGTGGAATTTAACCGTGACAAATCGTTCTCAAATTATTCATTACAATATTTCTTCCTAGCATCAATTATTAAAAAAAGAAACAAAGAATAAAAACAACAATTTAACAGTAAATATAATAGGTCGTAAACTGGAAAACGAAAAAGCTCGAGACCTAACCTTCTTTACGAGTTAGTGATTTTGTTTTACATTAGAAAAGATTTGTCTTCCCGTCACATCACGAGTCAGATGATAATCTGTATATAAAGTGGTTTGGTAAATACTTATTAATTCATTTTTCATGCCGGTCATTGGGAATCTATGCTCAGAGTTTGCAGTTGTGTTCAAATATATAATTTGAGATGAATTAGTGATTTTAATTATTCACTAAAATTGCAAAATGCTCATTGACTTTATTGACCAAAACACTACCTTGGGATGTTTGATAACTCGTGCGAAAACATTATGGATTATATGATTCTGATGCATCAAGACAATCAAGTCTAATGAATACATTCGGAATATTCTAAACATTTGAAATTGGGAAAGAAATGGTACGACTATTGTAACAAGATGAACTGGATTCGGGCCAGATCACAACGAAGATTCTAAGAATGGTAACGAAAATACGATGTTTATTTATAGATGATTTAAAGGTAGAAACACCCTATGCCAAACTCATACGTAAAGATCCAAATATTGGATATTTAAGAATGATGCGCACTGAGTTAAATAACTTATATAAACAATACAGTTCCTAACTGGAACGAATTGCAATTTAAACGAAAAACGAATTGATATTGAACAAAAATTTAAACACAAAAGAAACAGATTAATGACTGTTAAAAAACATGATTTCACTCACATAGTGATAACATGATGCACATAAATATTAACTAAAGTTTAACTCAGATAGTGATAAATGACAAGTTTTCACTCAAACAGTGATAAATGATTGTAAAAATTGGGACATGTATCTTGCGTCTTCCAATTCATAACCACAAGGTATTTCAGTCCCAATGCTCTTCCGGATGGTCAAGGAGCCACCACGAATGGTCCGCCACTCCCGGTCTGCCTAGGGATCTGTAGAACCTCTTGTTCCTTGCAGACCCGTTGGTCCCGAAGCCTTGGTCCCTCACCACAAGATAACCATTATCTTCTTGCGGGTCAAAGTAACAACCGAGCAGCACACTGGGTACATACCAACCCACATTAACACCACGGCTAAAACGACACCTTCCGTACAGTGCAAACACGAAGATACAGCATAGCTCTATCATTCCGTCACTTCTACACTCCTTTCAGTCCTTCACCCCTTTATCACAGCTATACAGCTGGAGATATCGCTTCGTAAGTGGACCGTTCATTGACAAGACTTTCCGTAATGTATTGTTTGACTCTACCATGAGCCTACATGTTCACAGCCTGTGTTGCAATGCACTGCCTGTGTTCTCATGGTGTATCAGTTTTCCTATCGTAAGCACTTCGCTCGTGCAGCATGGACTGAACCGAACTCACTATATCGAAATAATGTATGATATAGATAAACCACCCCCAGGTAACGATGCACACAGAAACGGACCTCGAGTACATTCTATTCCAAATAATATGAAAACAATAAATGTACACAATTCCGTGACAACTATATGGTCTTAAAAGAAGTAACAAGAAGGAACCAAAACAACAAGTTTTACATACTTGAAAATATAAACTCTTTTCCTAACATATAAGTAACTTATAGTATGGTGAATGAAATCCTAAAGTACTAAATGTTCTATCAATTCAAAACGTATCAAGTAATCCGAACGCTTTCCAAACGTATTCCGAATGATCTCCTCTAATGTACTGATGTAACAACAGTACAATAGAATCTCTATGTTATAAGTACAAAATGTCTTTAAAGGAATTCACAGTATTTCTGATGCAGCTATAAATCCAAGTGTCGTTGAATGAATCTTAAGGTACTGCAGTTCGAACGACTGATTAAATAAAATAAATTAATTACTCTCAATAAAACTGAGTATCTTCCAAGTTTTAATGCACTACTAAGAATTCGTAATTCCACGCAATAATTATCTTATATAGAATTCTTAGTCGTAAAACTTAACGACGGTTCAAGACTCATTTGCATTGCACATCAAGCTGGCAAACAGGGTCGCGTGGGTTAAACTAGAAAACCAAGGATTGTGTCAACTTGGTAGATTTAGAAAATCCACGACCTCCATTTACATCACGTGATATTTGCTTGAATTACACTACATCTCATCCTTGAAACTTTATGAATAGATCCGTGCACTATTTACATGACTCATCTTACAGTACAAACGATTTATAAAGAATAATAGTATTAATATTTTATTTACTAAATAACCTTTACAAATTATAATCATGAATGACAATACAATAAATATATTTTAATGTAACATGACATTTATTATTATTTGGGATTTAATTCACAATACTGTAAGTTACTCTTTAATTTTCACTTAGAGATAAAAAAAATTGTTTGTTGAAGTTTGCTCAGATTGTTAGTTCACTTACTTTCTGTTACATAGCTTACGACAATAGGTTCGTAATAATATATCTCGGACATTCGATACATTCAAATTGTTTTGAGCAGGACTTGGTCTTTTATCTGATAAACTATTGTATTGTTGTTTTGCAAGGTATGATAACCTTTTACATGTAACACACATTGACATGAGTAATTTGATGTAATTCGGGGGAACTTATTTTGCATTTGCTAGAAAATTCTAAATTACTGGGAATATAACTATCTGCTTCGTGACATGCCATAATGAAAATCAAATTTGACACGACACAGACTGATTGCTTCGCTAGTCTTTTATGAGTACGACTATAATCATCGTTCAGATTTGATATGAAAACAAAGCCATTATGTAAGAGATTAATTTACAGTACTTGCCTTTGATTTGGTCCATTTAATATTTGTACGACAACAGGCCCAGTACCTAATATGATTGAACAATACTAAAATTTAAAGTTAGAACAATTGGACGATATTCCGCATATTAATTATTAAGGCATTTTATCCGTCTTAATTGGAGTAACATAATTTTAAAGATTTGTCTGTTAATCTGGAGCAATTTCGAGTTTAAAAAAAAAATTAATTCAAATACCAGCACTTGCAACGGTTTCTCTGGCTGTGATATCAGTAGACAGTACATTGCAGTCATGTGCGGGAATCATACAGAGTATTTCAAACAAAAATTATGAAATCAGTTGATAAACTGTAATGTTTGCGAATCTAGGCGAACAATAAATTGAAAGTATCCAAAGTAGGTCATTATGGTCCTTATGGTCAGTATGGTCAATTTTGAAAACAGCAACACTTATGATTGTATTGTCGAATCTCGAAAATTACTTTTTAAATCAGTTAAATATGTATCTGGTCTGAAGAAATATTACATACGCTTTCAATATTTGGATATTTGACGCCTGTGTCTACGCGTACCTTTGACGTCATTTGTGACGTTACAACGCGGTGTCAGATTAGTGAACATGTAATAATTGCAGTTGCATTAGTTGGTACATGACATTTCAGAACAATCTGGTCCAGCCGCATTTAGTTTTACATGAACTAAGTGGAGAATTACGTTTACAACAAAAATACAAATAAAACCCTGCTGCTGTAAATAGGGTCACGTGCAAAGTAATAAATCTTTGCACAGCAAGTGAAGACAATCACAATGTTTGCCTTCCAAACAAAAGAAATAGTGTTACATTTTTATGCATAATTGTCTGACAATTACAAAAAATGGTATTGTTTGGACAATACATTATATTTTGACTTCATTGGATAAACATCTAGCTGACAGTGTTGTGAGAAAGGGAAGGTTAGTGGTCACATCCACTGCCGTGTCCGGCAAGGCCGATTTCGGGGCATTGTAGCTTTTGCTAAATCTGATAGATTTCCAACAGCGATCTCTGTCTGAAGAGCCTTTTGAAGTGGAATCTTGGTTACTAAGCATTTCGAATGAACTAACTTGTAAGCCTCAAAGTGAACAGCATGGTGACTGCAAACCAACATAATTTAATCTCTCAAGCTGGAAAATCTCTTAACTATTGCAGAGCAGCGATGCACATACTATACCAAGAAAAACACATTGGGGCTATTTTAACACTCTCAGTCGGGCTAACGAGTGGGGTGATTTTACAATAGCACTTGGGACATTTAGTTTTGTGTGGCCAGTGATGTGTATTGCCTGTGTGTCTGGAGCTTTCACAAACAGTTCGACGTGTGTATGCCAAAATGTTCTGTACCTTTTTATCAAAGTTGGAGAGACCTAGTAGTTTTATGAGTGATTTTGTTTGTTGTATATATTTCGTTGTTGTTGAACTTATAACAACTCTGTCAGACACAGCAGAAGACATAAAATGTTTGTTTTTAAAAGTGTTTCCTAGCACGTTGACACCATGCCTGAGACGACAGGTCTGAGAAAACCAGACTGAGACAAGAAAAGTAAGGTTAGCCAAACAGACAGGGTAAGAATATTCCACTCAAGAAAAAAGTCCAGATACTATGTCTGTCAAGAGTGTGTACCAGAATTTCTACAACGTCAAATAAATGTATGTGCCAAAACGGGATAAAAAAATAAAGGTACTTGTTAATAATGTCAACAAAAAATGACAATGATCTTCAGAGCTTCCCTAGAATAAAGAGAAAGGGAGTGTTGATATTGTTTTAAATAACAAAATATATTATGAACTTGGCACCATCAGTTGCAAATTTTTTTCACGGCTATGTCTTACTCCTGCTGAAGTTGTGGTTTTGGGTTTGGCATTAGTAACTGTTGCTGCCTCTCAGTCGGGGACAATACTTGATGTAATGATAGAATGTTTCGAAGTCCTGGATCATGAGGGACTCTTTCTCTTACTTCGAGCTAATGAAGTCTGATACATTTCCCTCAGTTGTTTTAATTCTTCATAAATGTCTTATAACAGACTAACCGTTTTGTTTTCAAGCAATGCCTTCTGGTCACTGTTCAAAGATTTCCACTTCTCTTCGCGTTCTTCTATTTTGTTTCTCCTCTTCTTGAGTTAAGCAAATGTCAGTGAGCACTTAGTAATTCCAATGAGTAATTTCACAAAAATAAGTCCTCTCGAAATTGACCTGAGCCCAACTGTAAAATCTGATAGCAAATGGACTCCAGAGACTGATCTAGAACAGTAATGAATTATTTGTTTATCAAGAACCTGTTGATGCTCATTTTACTTGACCTAGATTTGAGTTATTCTAATGGAAAATAAATTCCAATCAAATTGTAAATAGCTTTGTTTTTAGAATATTCTGAACTAAAACATCTATGTAAACATCTTTCTTACAACTTACAATCATGGCCAACAATTTGTTAAGTAAACATGTTGTTTACAAATAAATTAAATTTATCTGAAAGAAATATACAATCAATATAAGAAGTTAAGCACAAAATATAGCTATGCATAACACCTCCCTTCGTGTAATTAGAAAATAATTCTCCAGTCAGTACTGAATTTATTGTTCAATTATTACTGCATGAGAGGATTCGTCCTGTAAGAAAACTGTTTTACAGGTACAGAATCTAAATTCTTAATGTCCTAATAGATTTATTCGTGTTACAAAACTGGCAAAAAGTGCCGATATTCACATAATTGGTATTTTTGTTTAATCTCTTCCTATTGTTGTATATCTGAAAGTTTCTGGTCAAGATTATTTAATATTTATGAATCCCAAATATTAGGTAAACCAGAGACACCACATACAAATTGCATTCCATCTTTCAGATCCACACTGTGTGGGAAAGGTACAACGAAACTGATGGAATAACTATCTGTGCTCTCCGTATCAAACACTCTTTTACCATATTTAAATTACCATATTTATATGGCAAAGTTGTTTCTGTTTCGGCCTCCCAAGAGTGTTAATTATCTCATTTAAGTCATTTACTTTCTTTACAATTGCAAAAGGCTCATACCATTTAGCCCGACCAAGCTTTAGAGACACATGCAAGAGCGCCAGACCTTTATCGCCAGGCTGTAGACTCCTTTCCTTTGAAATACGGTCATACTTTAATTTCAGTTTAGATTGAGTATTGTGGAGATTAGTTATAGCAAATTCACGAGCCTTTGGCGAGTTATATTTGAAATCAAACACATAATCAAGAAGATCAATCTTAGCTTTGTCATTTTAAATAAGTTTCGTTTGGAATAATTCCAATGGCCCTCGGGATAACTTGATCAAAACTAGTTCAAAAGGGATAGAACTGACTGTTGTTGAACTGATTCTCTAACAGCAGACAATAGCAAATGTACACGCCCTTCCCAATTTTTTCCAGTATCAAAGCAATTTGACCAAATAATGTTCTTCAAACTTTGATAACATCTTTCCAAATGCACTTGACATTCAGGTTGATAGGCAGAAGATCTGAATTATTTTGAAGACTTTTGGAATTGATACAACATATACAAAGAGGTTGAGAAATTTATTCACCATACTGCAAGTTATATTTAATTCTTTCACTTTGTATTTTAGTGAAATGAACTATATTTATTAGTCATACCAATGTTGTTGGTTTTGATGTTTCTTTTTCTTCGTATTTAAAGAAAATAGAGTTCTAACAATATATATATATATATATATATATATATATATATATATATATATATATATATATATATATGGTAGCAGAGAGAGAGAGAGAGAGAGAGAGAGAGAGAGAGAGAGAGAGAGAGAGAGAGAATTTTTTCACCTAGACAGAGGTACACTCTTCTACCTGGTTGCCACATTGTATTTAAGACACATACTTACATGAGGGAAAGTAATATAGAGTGATATAGATATAATCAGATTTTGGAGAGTGTAGATATTTCATAAATCGCGTTGCGTCAACGATTTGCGGATTCAATACCAGAGATATTCTCCCAAAAGAGACATGACAGAGGCTTTGTTTTGCTTATATTCTTTCTAAACAAATGTCCTATCATGATAGTCATGGCACTTTAAGTATGTAAAGAACACTACTATAGTTATCTTTCTTAATATACAGTGATCACTCTTTAAATATGTAAACATGTTGAGGGATGATCTAGCACGGCTGTGAGATAAACGTGCATGAACTACATAATTAGGGCATTAATGGTGTAACTTCCTAACAAAACTGATTCTCATTGGCCTTGGATTAAAATTACCTGAATTAATTTGATTAGGAATGGTATAACACAATATAAAAACAATTAATATCAAACAACGCAATATCCTGCTTATTAATTGTTGTATGCTTAAAAGATAAATTGATCATTTGTGTTGCTTAGATCAGGCAAGGTATTTTCATTCTATGTGGCAAATATGCTAGAGTAAAAAGGTTTATTACAAGATCTTGCTAAGCATCATGGGTGGAAATTACAAAATATACAATGCCATTGTTGTCCACTAGTATGCTAAATCGGTAATGTACATAAGTTTGATTTTCTTCGTGCGTTTTATATGCATGCATTGTCATTGTAAGGAGCTATCATGACTAGGCATGCTTCAAATTACCGAACGATTTCATTGGCATGGAAACTTGTCACGACATACTACACCTTGTACCATTTCCTTTATAAAATTCGGATGGCATGCCAGGAAAACCTTGTGCTCTACTAAATAATATTGAACTATACCAGGTTACAATATCTTCGTACTTACGAGACCTCTAGCAATGTTCCGATACATGCATGTCTTTGGGTTTATTACCTAATTCCTAATTCAGTCTTCTAATATAGTCCTGATTGGTAATCGGAGAAATGTCATGCCGATAGGCTGGGTGGGCTGTTATAGCAAAACATGAATCTTGGGCATGTTTGTAGGGCAGTGCGTGGTAAACAGTCTGCGTACTCGAGTACCGATTTGGAGAATATATATTTGAATCGTCAGAATCCTCGGCCATTGAATTTATTTTGTAAAATGCATTTAAACGGCAAATGATATGCACAACACGATCGCTTGCATTTACTTGTTCCAGTTCATTATACCGAAGTTGCCTCAAAGACTGAATTATCCATGACCTGTACAGGGGCGTTGTAATGTTTATCTAAATTATGAATCCGCCATATTAGAAAATCATTTACTATTTAGGATCGAATTCATTTATCTTAAATACTCTCTCTCAACCATCCCCTCTCCCCTCCCCCTTTTTCTTTTCATCAAGATCAAGCGATCTCAAAATATACAGTGTGCTTTAAATAAGCATCGTGATGGTGGTATAAAAATGCCTAATGCAGACTCCAAAAACAGCTAGCACGTATTAAGTATTAACTTATTTAAAATAGTTTTTACATGAATCGTACGCATTGTCTTTGATTAAACTTACAATGTCTATTTTATTTAATCTTTAGTGTCACCCATAGATGTAGCTGCTACACTCTACGTCAAACTTTTAGGGAATCTCTTTGCTTAATCATCACACTCACATCCAAGTCTGAAAACGAGGGATTCCTCGGGGATAATTAATTAATTTGCACGAAAATTAAATGTGTCCAAGACACTGACTAGCATCATGATACATTGACGCACATCGGTCAGAAGAGTGAAGAAAAAAGTGTTGTGGAGTCCATTGCATTGTACTTCAAATCGACACATTTTATAAGTAAAGTACAAGTATATTTATTTCACCCTACGTTACCATTGAAGTCTCTGAAAACACAATTGTGACCATGATACATTTATGAGTCAACTGATTGGCATGCAACAGGCAATTAATCTACTTTCTGTCAGCATCAAAGAAGCCCTACTTAGCAACCATGAAATAGTTATTTCACTATGAATCGTTGTTTCGCCTCGCTTTTTATACCCGATGTTGTATTCTGACCGCGTCATCGTGACACATGGCAATCGGCTTGAAGCGATGAATATAAAAGCAAGAACAGTTTTACACAATTACATACCACCTCCATATAGACAATCAGTCAACCTGCTGCAATTATAGAGCAATCTATCAGCCGCTTCATCTTCGCCAGAAATGTTCGATGAGTTAGAATAGTATTTATGGGAGGTCTGGATGGACACTAATGAATTAGCCTGCAAAGCTGGAAAATTAATCAGTCTTCCCTTGTTACTCACATTTATCAGCGGTAATGAGAAAATCAAGGTTGCATATTCGGCTGCACAACAATTGATTTTTATCTCATCATCAATATTGCTTTGCAAGAATGTCTAGCGTATTCTTTCCATCATATAACACAAATGACAGGTATTGTAGATGCTCATAATTAACTATTATCATGGGAATATTATGTGACTTTCATATTACATCACTAGACCAGCATTACGTGGGAATTGTTTGAAAGCCATCTTAATTATTTGACTACATAGATGGAAGAACAATACTCTGCCCGTCTATTAGGATTTGCTTTGTGCTCCTAACCATACCAGAGATTTCAATAATAAATGACGTAGACAACATATTAATTGCTTTAGACTGCAGCAAGGTGTTATTTCATTAAACAGTTATATTACTTTAGATTCTAGTCTGAACCATTAGCAAGACCGTAAAACGTTAATGCTGTTAAAAACAATATCCTTGTGCATTAAGTGCTAATGTGTTTCTCAGATACTTCAAAATATGCTGCAGAGAGTCAAATTTTAGAAAAGATATTGTGACAACTGATTTGAAATCTTACGAAAATAAATGCTGCCATTGCGGTCTTAAATGTACGAAAACCTGATTGATATATGAGAATGTACATAGAAAACCTGCTATTGTGATGTCTAAATGATGGTGTCCAGTTCAAGACAAGCCTTGTTGTCGCCTAGGATACAGATATTTCTCACTGTGGTAGCAAATATTATTCGTGGTGCCTACATATATTGTATTTCAGAGTCAGAATTCTGCTGTTTAACTAACGTGTTGCGAGAGGTTTGTTTCTATACGAATTGAGACCATCTTCACTGTCTACACATTGGATAAATCGTAAAGGGCACATCACATATAATCGATATGGAAGGGCATTCAACAACAAACAAAAGAATGAAAAAAGAAAGATCAGGTGAAAATTATACGTGCTATGACTGACTCAGAACGGATACGCGACACAACCATTTAGTGTACGCAAAAGTATATTAGGAAAACGCTATGAATTTGTTTATCTCATTATATATATATATATATATATATATATATATATATATATATATATATATATATATATATATATATATATATATTGTTCGTGACTAGGATCGTACAAAGTAACAAAGAAAAAGAGTGAAGTCAACAAGCTTTGTAAATTTAACAAAATAATTTATTCCCATAGAAAACAAGGTAAAAATATGAAAAAGGACTTCGATTTGTAAATCTAATCCAAAAATTAATCCTAGAATTGAAAAATATAAGTCCTATCGCTAAACAGTTCTAATTGAGTCCAAGTTCGAATCTCGATGAAGTTCCAAGATGAAAGGCGATGATGTCCTCTATAACCAGTTTTGTGCTGATGTATCGACAGTTCCTTGCTTAGTCACCAAGAATATAATTCAGGCTTTAGAATTCCAGATAATTTTAGCAAATGTCTTTGTCCAAGAATTTCGACGAATACAAGTGAAGTCTCCAGGAAAATAAATCATTTTAAATAAAAAACTCAATTCAAATGGCAACAACAGGAATACCTTTAAGCCTGAAGGTATGATTTACAACTGATTAAAATTCACTGAGATATGAGTATTAAACCCAACTAAAACGCAATTTCAGACCCGCGTGATGGGTCACATGGTCACTTATTTCGAACAGTGCAGTAAAATAATATGGCAATTAGCATGTAGGTTAGTATAGCCCTATCTAAGAATCATTGATTCCCACACTGGAAATGAATTTAAAAATTAAACGTTGTTTATTCAGACTAACACGTAGGCGAAGTATGACCTTGATTACAACCAAAGATTTTCACTTGGTGTTTACGAAATCTGAATCAAGATCAAGAACTAGGTCAGCTAAAAATACAATGAAACAACACTTTTGCATTCTAATCAGGCTAAAAGAACTGAACTGAATTTACTGGGAAAAATGTCAAATCCAGTAAAAATATTATCATTACAATAAAATGTAATGAAACAAAAATAAAATAAAAAGAAATTTAAAACGAACACACAAATAATTTAATTACATATATGTAGCAATATATATATATATATATATATATATATATATATATATATATATATATATCTGTGTGTGTGTGTGTGTGTGTGTGTGTGTGTGTGTGTGTGTGTGTGTGTACACTGTATTTTAGCTAATTTTTAAGCGCGTTTATTTGTGAAAACTCTTTTATTATATATTATTTTTAAAATAATTTATTGACCAATGATCAGACCCTTTACTTCAGTGGTCCGTTCTCTGGTCATTTCGAGCATGCGAATATATCACTACTGATGGTATACTCATAAAAAGGCATATATGATTTAATGTTTTATAATGTTTATATCTGGTTTTCAATAGTGTCGACACGTGGCATCAGTAATATTGAAAACCAATTAATGTATACTCCTAATATATTGTTATAAAAAACAGATGTTATGGATACAAAATGAATAAAATTGATACAAAATATTAAGAAAAATATTTTAAGAATCAATCCAACGTAATAAAAAATAACACAAAGAATCTGGTAAATAATATTTAATTTTAGACCTACCTGTTGAGCTGAAGAGGAGTTTATCATAAATCAAAATCGAGGGCTAACATGAAAGAAAAGTAAATAAGAAATCAAGTATAATTTCGATGCTGATTTGGCCAATGTGAGTACTTGAGAAAGCTTGCCAGTAGCTTCTCGTGGGTCGGTGGTTCTTTCTTGGGTTTTCCCGGGTTCTTCCTCCACCATTTATACTGGCCGCCATGTATAGCCTATCATGTGCTGAAAAATGGCGTTAAGCCCTACAACAACAACAACAACAACAAAAACAAAAACATATTTTCGATGATAATAGGGAGGTCATTTACTATTAAACATATTTAAAGGATGGTAAATTTATATTGCTTCTTCCATGACAGGGAAGAAAATTAAATTTTCTGGTTTAGATGATCAACACATAAAATTAGAGGTAGAAGCTGAGAAACTAGATGTGTTTTGTGTGTGAGAGAAAAAGGAGACTTAATGCATCTAATATAAATCTGAGGTGTGAGGTCACATCAGTAAAATATACAAATTAGAAGGTGTTCACAGGTAATGGTATTATAGTCCTTGTTGTTGTAACTAACATTCAGGTAAAAAAAAATAATGCCATTTTTTGCAACCACAATATATGCATAATAGGGTCTCTCCATATGGTGGAAATAACATATTGTTTAATATTTCTGTCAGATATATGCTTTTCAGAAGATATCTTTTGAAATAAACTTCTGAAATTACTGCATTCATACTCCTCTAAAACACACTGAGGCACAATTCTCTAGGTTATCCAATCACTAAAATCCTCATTCCTGGGCCTCTAAAGACACTGACGCAGCATTCTCTAGACTATCCAATCACTAAAATCCTCATTCCTGGGCCTCTAAAACACATAGATGCATCATTCTCTTGGTTATCCAACAATAACATCCCCATTCCTCTCTATGTTTGTGTAATTTAAAAAATCACTATAAATATCATTTGAGACGCTATCTAAGACATACAGATGAACACAAACCGTGTTTAGAATGTTATAAATATATCATTCTTGTGCCTCTAAAGCACCCGTATGTATGCTTTAATTTTGAAAATCCATGGTCATTATAAAAGGAGAAGAGTATTGTAATATTTGTCCAGCATGTGTAGTTTTCAAAGTAATCTTTGAAAATGCTTTTTAAAATAAAGTATTCATACCGCTCTAAAAGTCATTAAAATGTCGAACCACTAAACACCTCATTCCCGTGCTTTGAAAAGCGATGTTATAAGCATTATTTTCACAAATCAACGGGTCTGTGTCTGTTGCTTGCTCAACTGCCGTTTGAATTTTCATGAGCCTGTACACTACCGTTGAATGGATAACTAACATAAATAAATATCTTCTGTGGTGTGTCAATGATCCTATATTTAAGGAAAAGTGCATAAACATTTTGTGGGGAGTAAAAAAATACATGGCATATCCAAGCTATTTTAGTTAGAGCTAAGCATATTTGCCCTGTGCAAATTACTTTTGTGGGAGGCAAAATTAATTGCCCTATCCAATTCATTTTTGGAGGGGGTGAGTCAAGCACATTTGCATTATCGAAATTATCAAGTTTATTTTGTCGCTGGAAAAGAAGATATACTTTCTGTTACATATTTGCCTTTCTATGATTCATATGTCTTACTTTGAAGACATTGTGTGCATACAAGTCACTCCCCACATGATGTAAAAGCATGTTTCTGGGAGGAGTAGGAGTGTTTGATTTTTTTTACTCTTTGCATTCCATGATGGCATGGCTTTTTCTTTTCACAAATCTGAAAATATCATTAGTTTTATTCAGTTTACAAATACAAAATAACAATAAACTACATGAATAAATTATTGTTAATTACAAAAGTTTTGAAAATTAGTTGTTTTTAACCATGCACAAACGTTAGTCTAGTACACATACACATATTCACGAAGAAACAATAAAATAATATGTTTTAACAGATTAATGAAATGGCAAAACGAGATGATGAAAGGTTCACAGGGTGTACAAGACAGAAGTTTCAACTATAAATCAAGCTCTGTTTCAACGTTGGCCTGACTTGAATATCCAAAGATATGTGCTTGTAAACGTAAGTCGCAAATTCGACATCTTTAACTTCATTAAGTTGATAAAACTTTTTCAACGAATGAATATTTTGACATAATTTATACGGCAGCCCCAT
Source organism: Megalonaias nervosa (assembly GCA_016617855.1). NCBI lineage: Eukaryota > Metazoa > Mollusca > Bivalvia > Unionida > Unionidae > Megalonaias > Megalonaias nervosa. The sequence continues at coordinate 37,608 of JAECUM010032175.1, forward strand.
TATAGTATCCCCATTATCTATATATGGTAGCCCCTTTATCTATATATGACAGCTCTATTATCTAATACGATTTTTAACAGCATAACTTTCATCTCTTTTCTATTTTAGTTAGGTGACAAAAATCAGACAATAATGAACTTTAACTTCGATCATAAAAACAGGCATGGCAATTGACGTAACAGGTACGTAAAGTTAGTAACCATAACTGTTGCCTGACCTGAAAAATATATCCCTGATTGTGATAAAATATATATTTTTACTAGTGCAAGAATGCCAAAGTATTTGCCTTTTTACAGGTCAATCACTGTGTTCTTGGGGACAGAATGGTAAATATGGTATGTACATACTTACTAGTAGCAATGTAGATATTTACTAATTTGGCTCATCCGTTCGTTTCGATCTAAACAAAATTGCATTTTATTTATAGAATACAGAAGGACACAAAACTGAATCAACTTTCTATCATCTTGATCTGAAAATTTCGTAGTTATGGTACCGACCATACACTGATGTCCCGATAAAATTATTGACCTAGTTAATCCCTGTACATGAAAGAGATAGCATGCACACACTGTGCATGGCATTCGACTTTGACCATGGCCTTGAACGAACACCATAAAGGTCATATGAGATTGTATAATTTACTTTTCAAATAATATATACGTATATCAAGTTTTGTAGCTACACTTCAAAGGGTTTAAGTCTAGAACGTAAAATGAAAACGTTCATGACTGTAAGGGTACAAATTTCTGGCGATCAATGAAGAACACATTAAGTTGGACAGGTGAACGATTAATTAAATTTATGGGGACTGGCGCGTATTTAAATCGCCGTAATGCACTGATTGACAAATGTCACTGTCATGGAAGCAGTGGTTCTTAATTAAGCCTTCGTTTATTTAACTGAAAAGGATAGGGGTTAACTTCCAATCTGTATGGAGAACTGTCAGTTTGAATTTTTCCAGGAATCAGTAATTGTGTAATCTAAGATAGTCAGACGGACTTCATTTTTAGAGCCGTGGGGGGGGGGGGGATATTTAATTCGGATTGGTTACGCTGAATAAGGGGCCGTGATTCCACATGAAATTCTCGGTTTATATGTGCCTATCGCAACACTTTTAATCAGTCGACATCATTTTCTGCAAGAGAAAAACAAAGGTAGAGGACTCTGGGTCGAATTCAGAAGAAATTCACTCGTAATTAGGATCCAAGGGATTGGATGTCTGGAAAAATCTACGAACTCAATTCTAGCGGTCAAAGTTTGAAGACACAAGGTATTTTGCTTCAGTCTCACGTAATTTCTTGATATCCATATGATGATTTGTTTGATTTATTTTCTTATATTTGCATGATTTATTTGGTTAGATTGGTAGATCAATTTTCTTGATATGAATACAACTGTGCGAGTTCATCTATATGAATCCGTACAATGATATTCTTTATATAAGTTTGATAAATCGTTTGAACGTATAGTCTCGTTTGTTATAGGTAAATATGTATCTAGAATTTCATACCTTACATTAGTTGATATGAGTTACGAGAATACGTGTAAATTCTCCGATTTAGATAATGTCACATATGATAAAGACTTGAGTGCATATTGACTAAAATTAACGTTGTTAAACCATGTAGTGAGGTTTCATATATGCTAGAGACTTGAATGTGTGTATTCGCTCTAAATGCCGTAATTGAGTCATGTAAGGAATTTCATTCATTCATTTGTGTAATTAAGTCGGGACCGGAACTGATATCTCGGGGTGTTGTTACTGTAAGCCAGTGGAAATAGCCGTTAGGGAGTACATTAATCTTAGGAAACTAGGTTTGTTTATGGTCTGCCGTGTTTAGTTAGACCAGATGGCCGTTGGTGTCTGTTTGAATTCCGATAGAACTTATCTGACATTAACAAGAGGAGAAAGTAATGATCTCTTCCCAGTAGGGCACCTAACAGAATACTCAGGTTGCCACTTCGTTTACTTTTGCAAGGTGAGATAGCTCCACGTGACGTACCACTGACGTATCCACGTGACGTATCCAAGGGAAGTATCCACGTGACGTATCACGTACTTACAAAACCAAAGTGACCACACAAAGTTGGAGGCCGAAAGAGGCGGGACACCTGAGAATTTGGAAAAAGGTAAAAGTGGAAAGGACCCAGACTTACAGGCACAAGGAAGACAAAAGAACGGTCGCAGCGAATTTGGACTGAACCAGAACCATCAGGTTATGAATCTGTACAAGGCAGTGATTTCGATCTTTACACTCGATTCGATGATGAATTAATTCTATCGCTTAACAGACCGGCTATTTGTATAAGCATATTTGTATTTGAAATTCGTTGAATAACTTAAATCAAAAAGTGTGTCTTTCAAATGTATTGCATTATCACAATTGTTTATGAATTTTATTTTTTATGAATTGTTGATTAAATTTTATGGTTTGTACATGTACGGGGGCTCGTGTCACTCTGTTTTATATATCTGCTCAGATCTTTATCTATTCCATATATAAGTTTCACACTTTATATTGATATTTACTCGATCCGGGCAAATTACACCGTCGGCGATCACCCTCTAGATAACGATAACCAAAACCATACAACCCACCCCATCAAAGCTGTACGCAACAATGACCTTCAATATCCTGAATTTTGCTTTCTGCATCAGTGAAAATAAAACAAAAGTTTTGGTTTTTATTTTTTATATCCTAATTGATCTCAAATTCAGATTATGATGTTACAATAATTCAAAATGATGTATAATTCTTGTCAAATTGAGATATTTGAAATAAACTATCTTTGGTCTTGCCGTGAACTATTTATTCATATGATTTAAGCTCAAAATTAGAATTTCAGAAATAACAACCACTGTATCCATACTTAAGGGTTTGTGCATTACGTGACAGAGACACAAAAACAGATTGTAGAATCTGTTAGTAATCTAGGTGTACATCCATTAATTCTAGCTATTTACTTCATTAAGCAGGCTTTCTAAAATCACGAGATGGAATAATAAGTGGTGATGCATATTATATCTTGGGTACACGAATCAATTGCAAGATTGCCGCCAGATCAACTGATGAAGAAAGCCAAGTAAACTGTAAAGTCTACAGAAGGGTTACAGAAAAGAATGCTGAAAAAAAAATGAAAGATCACGGTGCATGAGTACAATTGTTACTGGTTTGGAGATATCCCTGTGCGAATTAAACTGGAATGCTGGAATTGTATGCCATCACTGATGATTTTTTCTCAGACATTGGAGATAACTTTGTTGAAATATGCGTCGGTAACAGTTATTTCGGTAGATAACAAAATACAAACTTGTAAGGCACGCACATGTGGCATTTGGAAAACAAGAAATATAAATAAATAAGGATTTATATCTGTGATTCTAAGACAGGTTATATTGGTGAGTTTAAAACACTCTTACTGCACTGAAAAATAATAATATAAATCTGATACACAGTTACAAATAGTTGGATTTCTTCTTTCTTCTTTGAACTCTTCTAGTTCCAAATTTAAACTGAGAAATAACTCTCTAAATCGTTAATAATTGTAAGTGTATGTTATTCTCCAAAGATTTTATACTTCAACAAAAATGTCAATATTTCCAAAAAAAGATTCTTCTTGGGAATAAAAAAAAAATGAATGGAAAATCAAAATAATTAGAACGTGTAGCCATGATATCGAATGCAACGCTTTCGGCTTTTATTCTCAATTAGTCTTTATAATTTGTCGATGAGCTTCCAATTTCTGACATTTACGCGAGGAAGTAATGCCCATAAGAAACGGAGGATATCTGCATAATGCTCGACTTAGATCCATTAGCAGCGTTGACTAAAGTGTATCTCATTAAAATATCCTTTCGAATGAAAGAATCAGATGTCGTTGGACATAATAGGTTCTAATAATTTAAGTAACTTTAAATAAACTCATATATAATTTAAGTAACTTTAAATAATCTCCAACATTTAGGAATGAAACTATGAAATATTACATTTTGAGGGGCAGCAAAAGGATACAGTGGACAATGGCCTGTAAGCATCTGTAAGTCAAATAGTATTATGAGGTATTTTTGTTTTGCCACAGACTGTATAGCTTTAGTACTAGCCTGTTGAGCATTTAATGCTTTTCCTTCGTATTTATTCTAATCGAACCAGGAAACCAACATTCCTTATATATCACGCCAACGCGTTAGTCATTCATACTGAGACAGTTGTCATTGCCATAGGAAATTATATCATCTTTAACACCTATTCTACCTGTATTATTTACCACTGCATTGTTGCTATCTCCTTTAGGTATAGCTAACGAAACAAAGAAATTATCTAGTACAATCAACACATTTTGATTTTATTTTGGAACTGCCCAACAAAAAGTTTGTTCAGGTTGAAATGAATTATTGAGAAATTGCTAAAAAGGTAAATTGTTCGTGCTTTTTTAGAGCAGGGTGTGTAGGCTGAGATTTATTTCTGCGGTAAAAAATTTACCTCAGTCTGTGAAATTACTGAAGTGTTAGAGTGAACAAAATTTCCGACTATAGTATATCACTTGGCAAAGATTGGGGTTGATGTTATGCATCACGTCATTCTAGAACCAACTCTAGCCTCTAATGCATGGAAGACACAGTCATTTCAAGTATAAAATGTCAGTTGTGTGTAGTATAGTCAAAACTTGTGGTCAAAAATAGATAACGAGCTATTGTTTCCTTATAGTTTAATTTTACCAGAAGAAAGACACCGCGAAAAGCCTCCTGTTGCTCGTGGCAGGTAATTATTTACCATATGTAGCCATTTAAAAGCCCAATTAAATTGGTTTCAAAATTGTCTTCTACCATTGTCGAAGCAAAGGACAAGGAGTAGTACTGTCGGGTATGTTTTCAGAGTGGTATTATATATATATATATATATATATATATATATATATATATATATATATATATAGAGAGAGAGAGAGAGAGAGAGAGAGAATTACATA
>JAECUM010032176.1:0-16149 GCA_016617855.1 Megalonaias nervosa
ATATATATAACAGGATTTACTTTATTTAGAAACATTTTTAATTTTCGGCAAATCAAACTGATTCAAGATCTTTTGATAAGTCTTTTTGACTCCTCAATGATAAGCCAAGGGAGTTTCATGTGCCAGACTAAGAATTTTCTGTTGATAACACCTCGAAACAACAATTTGGTAGGTCACTGATCATTCGTCACCAGTGGGTACCTCAGGTGGTCTCCATTTTCTTATAAGGTCTCCGTGTTTCACAAAATAACAAACTGGTACATGTGTGGCTTCTGTTTCGCTAATATCCCTCTGAAACAAACAGGAGATTTCAGGATCTAGTCCTTGTTCGGCAATGAGTGATTTGGGGTTTGATCTTTTTAACCCTGATAGAAAAACAGAATGAGTAGTAAAAAGAAGACCACTGTGATCAATACCTTTTGATTGATTAAAAACAGGAACAAACGTGACCTCATAAAAAGACTGACCAATAAATATATCATGTAAAGGAATAATTGCGTGACTAATATCATTCTGAAGAGCTCTTTGGCATAGCTCTAGTAACTGCACAAGCAAGGTATAAATCAAGGATTTAAACCTCAACACGATTGACTTTCTGATCCAAATGAAAGGATTGTCAGTTATAAGTGGATTAACCGCAACCTTATCTCTAGGTAGGTCATTGCCTAGTAATAAATGATTAACCTGATGGTTAAAGAAACCCCTTCTCCGACTGTCACAGGTCCTGAGAGGAATATTAACAAAGCCGCACTCTGCTCCACGAATGATAACGCTTTCACTAGAAGACTTCTTAGACAAAGCCAAAATACCTGATAATAAAAGACAGAGAAGTTGCTGTTTCCCTTAATATTTTAATAGGAATAAGATTGGCAGAATCATCCGTGAGTGATATAGACATGAATGGTTCATAATTCCCCAACAAAAATAATCAGCCTGGGGTTTGCTTGACCCAACGAATGTATTGCTTCAATACCTTGACCCCGTAAATAAGAGCATTTTAAATGTTCTGTCTTTATTCTGTTGCTTATTTTTCAACCTTTAGCAATCAGAAATGACGTGCCCATTCATTTTTGGATTAGTGCACATAGGAAGAGATAAGGCTTTATCATCAGTCCTATCAGAATTTTGATTCTTTAAAGTTGCGCCAGAATGAGATTTGAAAGTACACCTATGAGACTAAGATATCTTTTTCACCAAAATTACTGCTGAGAGGAACACTTATTGACAAATGAAACTTGAGGAGTCAAGGAATAATCATCAGCTATATGAGCAGCATCTTCCAAAGTTTCCACCTTTTTCTTGGCTGAGTGACATCTATCAAATAATTGTTCTTGTTCACATGCAAATTTAACATAGGTCTATCCAGTTTCGTTCTACAACTCTTCAACTTTTGCCGATATGCCTCAGATACCAGCTCATAACCCTTCCAGATATATTCCTTAACCACATCATAATCACTGACAGGGTAATGTAGATATCACGAACTCAGCCAATAAGTACACTTTGTAATAAAATAGTCAGATATTTTCTTGGTCATTTCAAGTTTTCAGCAATTTCCTTGGTGAGAAGAAAATATTTATCAGCTTCTCTTTCCAGAAAAGTTGTAACTAACTATATATTTCGGACAACATCAAAAAACATGAACTTGTGTAATGGAGTAGATGGGAAGCGTTCCCCGCTTGCCAGTTCTAATTCTTTTAATCTATATTGCATCTCTCTCTCTCTCTCTCTCTGCATATGCATTTGCTTCTTTTCTCTCTGCGTTTGCAATTGCCTATCTTTATCCTCTTTCTGAAATTGCAATTCCATCATTTCTTTCTGAAGCTGAAATTTTGATGACTCGAGTTTCATCGGGATATTTAAAAACCTGAATTTCCTATGAAAACCAATTACAGATTTACTAATCAAACTCAAAACACTCAGATTTTGTTTCAACAAAATTAAGCGCAACGCACCATCCGGCTTAATAAACACATTATGCGGTGTGGTTTCAAGATTCAAGTTCAAAATGTTTTCCAAACAGTTTGGGTTAATAAGTGGAGGACATCCTCAGTTAAGTTGGCCGGAAAACAGTTTCAATATTACCCAATATTCACGTGTTATTGAGCTCATTATTTTCACAAGCTGGTTATCAATAAGATCGACACTGACTTCGTGTTATGACATTACTTTTTCAACATGTAACAGGTTCAGTTTCGAATTTATGAAAACTTTACTTGTTATTCAAAAGGATGTATCTATAACCGCAAGCAGGTACATTTGTCACACGTGTATGAAAGTGCCTATCGACCAAGGACTGCTTGTACAGATTCAGGTGTTCCAACTTAACTTAATAAATAGGCCACATCTTTGTGAATTCTTTCTGGGAAATCTGAAAACCTGTGCCAACGTTTTCATTTCGGGTGTCTGGTCTGTGGATATTGCGTTGACATGCGTCCGGATTAAGTAACCGACAAGAAACGTATTTATGTGGTCTTCGAGGGGGTTAGCACAGGTATCCACAATATGAATTTCGTCCACTCAACTTTACCATCATCGACGCCGTCGTTATGACAAATTGAATCATTGTTGTTGCCCCTTCATTGTAACATAGCTGTGTATTTGACTCAGAAAATAGTCTTGAGGACATCTCTGCAAAACCCAAACATACATGACTGAGAGGAATCACACAAAAAGAGGACAAAGAGGCTGAATGAAGCGGTCCTCGACATTACAGAAATTTAAGGTTGTATTTTGGTTTGAATTTTGTAAATACGGCTTGTACATACTTGTTTTCATCACCTGCGTGAATTCGAGGTCGCTTACGTTCATACTGGATATGATCTATATAACTGAATCCGTCCTTGCGAAACATCATAGTTGGACCAGAAAATCTCATGTAATTATTTCTGCATCTCCTCGCACAGATACGGTATAGAGGCTTTAGCGCGGAGGCTGAATTGAAACAGGGATATAATTTACAGGCAGTAAAAATCGTGTAAACAGATGAAAAGTGCAGCTGGCAGGGTTTTCTCGCACGTGCATTTTTGCGAACGGGTATTTATCGCGGCACATATGACTTTGCCGTTGGAGTAAAGTCATGAGAGATATATTCTGTTAACCGAGATCGGTAACAGAAATCTAAGCTCGCTTTTCACACTATTCATGATGCAAAGTTTACCGGATCGGTCCAAACAAGAACCGGCGAGATTTTATCGTTCAAATATTTCTTCGTCGAGTGGTACCCATGGTTATTTGGATACAACCTCCCAATAAACCTTCCAAACGAGGAAAATTGGGACTCCCTCTTCGTAAAGCAAAGACTGGAATGTTTTGTTAGTACTGACCAATTAAAATGTTCCGATGCTTAAACAAAAAATTCATTGATATATCAAGTGTGGATGTTGTGTGAACGTTTTAAAAGGAACTGTGCCTTTTACCACAATATAGAAGCAGCAATTAGGACGACTCCTCATGTTCTTGGCCAAATTGTGAAAAAGAAAATTCTATCAGTCAAGAGAAAAAAGTTCGTTCAACGAGGAGGACTTCTATCCACGATGATAGGACCGTTGCTAAACGTATCTGCTGGTGACAGTCCTGGGGACGTAATTCCCACAAATACCTTATGTTGTTTCACAGCCAAACCACTTCATGCCAATTTTATTAGACCAGGATGCTCATTGGGAAGTAGGTTTCTTGCAAACCATTAATTTTACTCCAGCCATCAATATCAACGAAAGTCGAAACACTTTCATCGTCGATATCCTCAACGAACGAGTGAAAAACAGTTCAACAAAAATGATCCTGTCTATTTCAAAACCAAAATTCCATTACCAGCCAGTCATTATTTCAGCACCTATACCATGAGAATTCTTACAGGATATTATTTCAATACTTAAAATATCGTGGGAACGATTTCAGCTATTTCCAACGATCAGCTTGGCAAATCTTGGAAAACATTTGCCGAAATGTACTGATTGAGAATCAAAAAGTTCTCATCGTCTTAAAACAGATGTTTCTGACGGCAATGCTATGCCTATTACTTTATTCCCGGTTTGTTTGCTATTCTTGGTAGAGACATCTCTCTCGTACCTATGAGACACATGCAGAACAATGATCGATTATACGAGTACTTTTGTTTCCCTACCGAATTCAAGGAAGGATTAAATTTGCTGTTGGTATACCCGGATGCCGGAAACACATCTGTTCCGTTGCCGAGAGTCATTCCTTTCAAAGTGGATTCTGCCTTAGATGGGAAAACTTATCACGTTCGCCGAGAATTTGTACAGCCGCATTATCTTTTGTCAGTATATCATAATTTGGCAGAGTCAATATTAGTATAAAATGAGATATTAGACAAACATTTATATTCTCCATAGAACTACAAGTAATATATGGGGGTAGTTTAGTGGCAATGGAAAATACATTCTATCCCCCCCCCCCGGGGGGACTTTGGCGACAATGGGAATTTAACATGGGGAAATATTGGGCCTGTATAGCGACACGACTTATAGCGACAGAAAATCACCCTGGGCCTGTATAGCGACAATGGGAATTTTGTATAGCGACAAGAGGAATGGAACAGGTAGGGTGACGTCACGGTACTGGAGATTGGTAACAATGTAGCAAGTGGCTGACCTGAATACGCGTGGGTACCACTCTAGGTAGAGACAAACACAATAGAGACTGAGACAGACATACTAATACAAGCCCGAGATTTATATAGAAAGCATTACCTAGACCTGAAAGTTTGTTGGCGGTTTTCATAAATTTGCATAATTATAATGATGCTATAAATAGTATAATCAAGGAAAAGACTAACGCCAAAATGAATGTGACTAAAAGTAACGCTAAAATTACGAAATTGTCCTAGAATTCAACGGAGACTAAACATAACCCGGAACATTAGATTCCATAGGTTCAGACTAAAAGTAGTACTAAAATTACGACATTGTCCCGGACTACAGTGGAGACTGAGAAAATCTGGAACATTAATATTCAAATGACTGTGACTAAAAGTAACGCTAAAATTACGAAATTGTCCCAGAATTTAACGGAGACTGGACATATCCCAGAATATTAAATTATATTTGTTTAGTCTAAAAGTAGTACTAAGATTACCAAAATGTCCCAAACTCTAGTGGAGACTGAGAAAAACTCCGGAAGATTGTATTCAGATTGCCGTAACTTAAAATATTGCACTAAATTTCCGAAAAATTTAGCGGACTTGAGTGGAAACTGATAACTAGCCAGATGTTTTGGTTGTCAGAAATGGCAAAGACAAAGTGTAGCACTAAATTCTGAAGTTGCACCGGACTTTAGCGGAGACTGAAAATAACCCATAGATAAATTTTAAAAATGTTACCCAGACTTAATGTAGTACTGAAATTATTTAAACTCATACCGACCTTCGCGGAAACTGAAAAAGATCAGATTACAAAGATCAGATTCGATAGTGTGTTGACAATATTTTGTGTGTATGTCTTCATCTACGCAATTTTGGATTTTCCTTAGAACATTTAGTGACTTGTTTTGACCGTGAGTTATCTAGAACTGATGAAAAAATAGAAAGTTGGTTTGGCTATCAATTTTCTTTAGCAAAGAAACATAGTGTACATTAGTGTCAAAAATGACACTATAAAAGATGATTGGAAGTCTAGTCTGACTCTACAACCTTGCCAACCTTGAAAATATGTTCATGTTTAATGACTTTTGGTATTTGTAAATGACGAGGAAGATACAATCTCTAATGCTCTCTCTTCACAGTTGATGTTTCAGTTAGCGGGGAATATTAAACCAAAATGTTGATATCGACAAAATGGTGCTGTCTTGTTTTATTTTTTAAATCATTCATTGAAAATAGCTTTTCTCATTACCTCTGTAAATCTTTACATTTGTAATGTTCTCTTTCACGCCCGTGTACAGAATCTGAGGAATTGTTTCATTCAAGTCCGTGTCTTGAGATTAAATACAGAAATGATCAAAATGAGTTTATTTAGGGTTAACATACTTAGTCATTGTAACATCTTTAGATTTCATACCAGTACACACCAACACACTCATCAATGGAACCCACACCCCACTTCACCCCACACAAGAAACCAACAAAGTCAATGTAGGAAGCGCTCAAAGCCCCACGAGAGTTCTATGGAGGCAGGTATTACCCTGCTGTGATGGAATTTACTAATTCGAAATGTGGGCCGCGGTTTAGGGTCAACAGAAAATACATAGCCATTGTAACTCCTTTAGATTTGAAACCAATGCAAACGTGCACACTGCCTGACCCATTGACAGCCCCAAACATAATATAATATGATGTGGTCCCAAGCTCAGAGCATCTGGGCCCTACTGCACAGTGCAGTACCTGATTATCAATGGCAATTTTATTGAAAAAGTAATAGGAATCAGTGAAAGTATCACCTTCTGACCAATATAAACTTGAATAGTACAAGATGGTCCAAAGCTAAGACCATCAGGGCCAGCTGCAGAAGGTAACAACAATTGGACATGTAGCAACCTGATCCATTGACCTGTTCCACATATAATCAACCATATAAGGTGGTCCTAAGCAGGACCGCTCCGGTGGCCTGTGGTTCGAGCGTCCGTCTCGGATGTGCGGGGTCGCGGATTCGAATCCCGACCGAGTCATACCAAAGACTTATAAAAACGGTATTAGCAGCTGCCTCGCTAGGGGCTCAGCATTAAGAGGTTAGTGTTAGGACTGGTGTCAGGATAATGTGACTGGGTGGTGACGATACATGTCCGCAGCAAGATGCCCCAATGCTAGACATCACTATAAACTGCCACACTGCAGACATCATAGCGAGATCACTAAAATTGTTAAAGCCACGTTAAAAGTCCAAGAAAACACAAACATGGTCCTAAGCTGAGACTATCAGGGTCATAGTACACAATACAGTACCTGATTAACAATTACCCTTTCAGTGAACAGGAATAAGTGGATAAATATGCACCAACTATTTGGACAAGGTACCAAAAACTGATTAAAATAATACGTGTTATACGTGTTACATTCCTTGGAAATAACTGGATATAATCTTTAATTACATTCCTCTCCTATAACACTTCCTTATCAATCATACTCTTACTATTCGATTCGCATAATAACCATAAGCACTGAGTTCTTCCAGACTTATTTATATTCTTGATACCTAAAATCAAAATTCACCTTGGTGCAAGTGGAGCCCTTCACAAATGCCATAGCATCCTTTTCCATGACACATTTCCCTCCTCTTCCTGCACCAGCCATTTTTAAACCATATAAATAATTAAATAGTGTGTTGTGCGCAGATTTGTTAACTAGTTGTTTATACTTGCCGTACAAGACTTTTAACTCAAACTCAACTCAGTCTTGCCACCCATCATCAACTTGTCCATTTCAAAACTGACAAAGCCTTGGTGCATGTGAACAAGTAGGGCACTACCTGATTGCGAGGAATATGGAGATAAAGATGGCGCAAGACTTAGTTGGAGAAGTCCTGCGAGAAACAAAAAGGAAAAAAAGAGAACAAATGGGAAATGAAAGAACGAACAGCAACAGCAGAAGTTGGTAGAAGGAGTGGATTAGTGGCAGATGGAGTAGTATTGATACTTTGAGGTTCCTCTCTCAGAGACCCCCTACCCCTCCAAAACGTTATACGTTAAAATTTTTGTCAGCAGCCTTTTTTAGCTCAAAATGATGACTTTCATATTTCTGACAAAATTTGTTTTGTCGGGGTAGGGGGTCTCTGAGATTGGAACAACTCAAATATCAATACTACTATTACAGTCCCTATACTATAAAGTTTAGACAAAATTAATTAGAGATTGAAAATATTATATATAATATGGGATATCCGTCAACGTCAATCCGACATGTTGGATTTGATCTGAAAAATAAATTTTGTAAGAGATTTAATTCTATCAAATCAGCCTCAAGTTATACTGGTATAAAAACTAAAATATTAAGTGATTGTATTAAAAAAGTTGGATATCATATATCACCAAAATATGGGTCAGTATGGCTATTCGCGACTGAAAATGATATGAGAATAACGGGTTGGGCAGATGATGTGATGACATTTATTGACAATATGGTTGATATTTTATTTGATAATGATATTACTAAAGCTGTACAAAATTAAACATCTACTGTTGTAACCCATATTTTATGATAATCTTTTCATATCTGCTGACTCTCATTGGCAGAATATCTGTTAACATACTGTCAATAATACGGAACTCGCGTATTAAATCGTCCATATCATATTTTATACCACGCAAATAAGATCGTATTTGATCAAGTAATTTTTTATAGGTGATACTTGCTGTTTTACAAGCAGTTTTTTTTTAGTCGCAAGACGAGGCTCAATTTTTTTCACGCTGTTGCAAGAGAAACACCAACGCCAGATATTATTAACAAAAACGGATTTAATGATGCTCCACTTGAAATTATACCAGAGCGAGTCATTAACAGTGACGAATATGATATTACTCGAAGTATTCTGTTATAGTATTTGTAACATTTTTTCACGCACCAAAGTTTTTTTATGATAATATTTGTAATATTGCATTAGAGCGTCCACATCTTGTTTTGGAATTTTTTCTGAAATATGATTGAAATCGATGACATGTTTTTTCATTATATAATATTTGTTTACAGATTTTTATGATATAAGTAAATTAAGAAAATCAGCTACAAATTATAGACACCAATAATAATGTTTAGAGGGTATTTGCTTTGGTATTAACGTAAATGTTTCTTTGATGTTCTTATTTAACATCACCAGTAGAGGATTACGATGTGCCTTTAGTGGTTCAGAATCTAAAGTGATCACAGAAATTTCCAAATCGTATATGGACAGCCTGTATAACCCACTTACTTCTGCGGTATATTCGAGAGGGTTTTTTTGCAGTGCCCATGTTGCTGATCCTGATGCTACTGTGTATACCACATTGATGATCTGCTTGTGAGGAATTTTAATCAGATTCGTTTTTTCAATGATATTAGGAATTCCGTTAATAATATCGTTTAGTTTTATGTTAATATCAGCAAGTTTAATATCTACAACAGCTGGACTTCCAAAAAATGCATTAATAGATTTGTTTATATTTCTACGAAAATTTAAGAACGTTTGTATGTGATTAGTAAAATTAGTATTTAGTGTAGTCATTTCATCATTGATTGTAGCTAACGAAGTTGTCACAGGAATTTCCTTACCGTCTACATATTTCTTCGTTGCAGCGTCAAAATCTGTTTCTGGTGTTCTGAGATTTTTAATACCATTATTGTTCATATTGAGAAATGCGCGCATTATACCACCGCTCACTAACACATACTTAGATTCTTGGTCATCGACGTATTTTTTTGTTGCTGCGTCTGATTCTGCAGCTGGGTTTCCAAGGTCTATAAATTTTTTTCCTGACATGATAATATTACCTGTAACTGTCCCACCTATTTTATCAAGTTTGTTATCATCAACATACTTTAACTGCAATTAACTTACCGCTTGAGTTTGATTTATGTTTGCTGGTGGATACCTGGTCTCCAAATTTATAAAAAAATTTTCCTGACATATCTACGTTACCGCTTAAAGTTCCACCAGATTTATCTAACTTGCTGTCGTCAACTGATCTTAGTTGTGCATAACTAACAGCTTGTGTATTAACGACATTTATTGGCGGATAATCTGTTTCTAACTCTAATACTCGTTGATTTGACATAAACAGGTTTCCCGTCATTGTGTCGCCTGATTTTTTTAGATAGCCTGATAAATCAACCTTACCGTCTGTTATTGTTGTACTTTCAGCTGATGAATCTCCTACTAATGTTCAAAATTTTGTATAATAGCTCATTATTTATTTATCGTCTGACAATTTTTTTATATGACATAAAATTGTATAACAATAATGGCAAAATCGACGATATTAAATTTTGATACAGAACGTTTGGTGAAACATAAACATAACAATGAACTTCCAGATTGTCATTATCTTATTGTTGGAAGAACTGGATCGGGTAAAACAAACTTACTTATGAATTTACTTCTAGGAGATAATTTTAATTACGATCGCGTTTATATTTATACGATAAATCAGGAGCAAGATAAGTACGAGCTACGTAACAATTATAATAACAAACTTCGTGATGATCTTGAGGCTGGCGAAGATTTTTTTATTATCAAACAACCAGAAGAACTCGTTCCAGTTAATCAACTTGATTTGTCCGAACACAAGATAGTCGTTTTTGATGATATTCCGCTAAACAACGAAGAAATGAATAAAATAAGATCATATTTTTCACTGTCGCGAAATAAAAAATATGTAATTCTATTTATCTCGCCCAAGGTTTTTATAATGTTGACAGATTTATTAGGCGAAATACTGGTTGTTTTATATTATTTCCAGGACTTGACAATGTCGATGTTAGAAATATCGCGAACGAGCAATGTGGCGATGTAACAAAAGATAAATTTATTGAATTATATCATCAAGCAACAGCAAATAAATATGACTTTGTTTTGTTTGATAAATTAACAAATGATACGAGTAATATGTTTCGATGTTGTATTGAAAAATATTTACAATAATTTTTATACAAAATAGTATATAATTAATGGAAAGACAAGCAAAGTACAGAAAACACATAGAAAATCTAAAAAAAACTTGCGCAATCTCAAGCAAACTTTAAGCAGCAAGTACAGCAAGCACGACGTGGCCAAGTGGTTGCAGCAGAAACAACAGCCGCCGCTCTCAAACCAATTACTGAAGCTTTACTTGGAAAACAACCTGAAACTAAACCATTATCAGAAGAAGAACTTAAGCGACTACAGGAAAAAGGTTTATTCGGACTAGTTAAAGAACAACAAGAAGAAACTGCTGGAAGAATTATTGAGAGATCTGAAGAAGAAAAAAGAAGATTAGCTGAGGCACTTGTAGCAAATATCGCTGATCCAGTTGCAAGACAAACTGAACTAGATCTGCTAATAAATGATCCACTAGCGCTTCAACGAAGATTAACAAATTTAACCACAACGGAGATTAAAAATATTTTAACAAATTTATCAGAAAAATTAAAAGAAATTGAAAAGGAGCAAGAAAGAGTTGGCGAGTTGACGGTAAAGTTTATGGGAGTTGAAGATCAAAGACGATGGTATATAAAACTAGCAAATAACGAGATAACAGAAAATGAATACCATAAATTTTTAGAAGAAAAAATATAAAAGATCTTGATAATATAGATAAATGGAGTGATGAAAAATTTGATGAATTTATTACTGATTTAAATGAAATAATGAGAGACGGTGTTACTGCTAGAAATGAGTTGAACACAGTCATAGAAAATGAAAATATGCTTCCACTTTATGATAGATTGAGATATGGTATTATTGCTTTAGTGTTTGGAAGAACAGCACAATCAAATAGAAAAAAAGCTTCTGGTTCGGGCTGGGATTTTAAAAGGAAATTTTTTCAACTAATTGATAAAAATCGTTTAAAAAAACTTTTAGAAAAGGAAAAAACTGGAACTGGAGCTAGAATATTTTCATCAGTTACTGAAATGATAGGCAGATTAATGCTATTGATATCATCAAAAGAAACTGGAAATGTTGGTGCTGAAATTGACAATGAAATTATTGACATACTTGATAATTTGAGATCAGAAAATTTATTAACATCTGACGAATACAAAACTTTACATCACGATTTGATATAATCGCCGCGATTTAATTTTATGAATTTGTGTAATGATTTAATATAACAATTTTATATAAAAAATGTCAGCAACATTATTGCTAGACTCTAGCCAATCTGATAAAGATAGCGCAAATTTTTCTGTAAAGTATATTCCGCCAATAGAACTAGACCGTGAGCAACAATATGAAATTGGACTAATTTCCTGCACTTGTTGGAATGCTATGGCAATGTAAAAACTGGAGTAAATGATGAACTTACATTTACTGTTCCCATACGTATTCCACCATTTGTCACGTGGAAAACAATTAACATTCCACAAGGAGCTTATAATGTCACTGATCTAAATAAAATAATAAAAGAACTTATAACAAAAAACGGAGGAGTAGCTGATAATTTTGAGCTTACCCCAAATTATAATACGTTACGCGCTAGAATGACATTAAAAGATATAACAGTTAGTCTTGTATCGCAAACAAGTATCGCACCACTGATAGGATTTTATAATTATGTATATCCTGCTCTTAATCGTGATAATCCCGAAACGTATGATGGCCAACTGCCAGTAAATATAACTGATGTAAACGCAATATTGGTAAATTGTTCTATCGTATCTGGATCTTATTCAGCTAAAGGTAGTAAAGGACAAACAATATACAGTTTTTCACCAGAAGTTCCGCCGAGATCTCTTATGCAAATTAGTCCACGTCAAGTTATTTATTATCCGTTAAACTTTGAAAATCAAATAACAGAAGTAAATATGCAATTGACAGATCAGTCTGGAAGACAGTTAGATCTTAACAATGAAATTGTTACTTATAATTTACACCTACGCGAACAGTAAACTTATTTTCTAAGAAAAGCTAAAAGATTTGGAAGTAAAATTATGCAACCTCAGATATAATGAAATAGAGAAAAAAAGTTTATCGAAGAAAAATAGTAGGAGGATTTTTGGGAAATATATTTGCTAAAATTATAGAAAATGCTCCAGGAATAGCTCATAAAGTTGCACCAATTGCACTTGACGCATCAAAAGCTTTTGCAACTGGAGCTGCATCTGCTGCTGGAACTGCCGTGGTACAAAAAATAGCTGATAAAATTAAAGGCGATCCACAACGTGGTACACCGACAATCAAACAAGCTATTTCAGAAATCACACCAACAAAAGAAACTCAACGCGCAATGATAACAACAACAAAAAAACTTTTATCGCCACGAGGAGAACAAATTATACAAAAATTAATATCTGAAGTAACAACACCGAAATAATTTTGTATAACCTAATAAATAAAAAAAATGTCTGTAAAAAATTATCTCGATTTAGCAGAAACTTATGACACAGACGACAAAGTAACAGAATTCGAATACGTTGAATATCTTGATGAAAATTCTAACGAACCTAATAAGACTGGCTCCAGAACATTTAATGCTCGAGACGAGGACGTATTTTTACTTCCTCATAAAGCAATGTTGGAAGTTCGTGGCCAGATTATGACAGCACCTGCCACACCTGCCGCAATTGCAGTTGGAAGAGAAGTAGCTCTTTTATATGACGGTTGGTGTTTATTTAAAAGTGCTAAATATCAGCTGGCCAATCAATCTATCGAAGATATTTCAGGTCACTTGCAAGTTGCAAGTACAATCTTAAATATTATTTCATTTTCCGACGACTATTCCAGGTCAACTGCAACTAATATGATGTGGTTTTAAGATACTGGAACTGGTGGTGCAGGTATTGTTGCATCAGCTGAATTTGTTTCAGGAGGAGTAGCTATTTTAGTTGCTGTGGCTGATGTTGCCGCAAATGCTGTAACTGTAAGAAAATTTCTTATTGTTAATGCTGCTATGCTACGTATAATACCACCAGCTGCAAACGCTGATGCAGACGCTACAAGAGTCTCACTTATTGCAGCTTGTAATAATTTTAGTGTAACACCACCAGGTGCGACAGCAACCGGCACTGAAATGTTAGCTCATGTTAATAACATAATTGCTCATAACAGAAGAAATTTACATTACAATGAGGGTTATGTTAAGAGAAAGGCACTTGCAGCAGTATCACGTCAAATTACAATGATGCTGCCACTAAGTACAATATTTGGCTTTTGCAGGGACTATAATAAGGTATTTCGTGGAGTTAAATATACGCTTATTTTAGATCGATCAGAACAAAACGACTGCCTGTTTAGATATGGTGGAAATAATGCACAATTTGTCATAAACAAACTTGCACTATGGATGCCAAGAATAACTCCGTCTATCACTAAAATGGCGGAATTAAATGATATGCTGGAAAAACACACAAAAAGAATTTATTTTCAGCAACATAGAATATATCAAACAGCAGTTCCGAATACCACCGACTACACATGGCGAGTTACAACGACACCAAGTGAACAAAAACCACGGCAATTATTTGTTGTATTTCAGAGACAAGCTCGACGTAATGACCAGGAACAAAATAATGCGATATTTGATAGCGCTGATGTTAGACGAATATACGCTAGAATAAATTCAAAGCAATATCCAGAACGAGCGATAGAATGCAATTTTGCAGATAACGCTAATAAAAATATTACTCGACCTTACATGTATTTACTCGACTCAATGCAAAAATATCAAGATGTTGGAGATGGATCTCAGATATCAGTAGAGGAATTTCGTACACTTTATCCGATATTTTATTTTGATGTTAGTAAACATAGCGAGCGAGCTGTAGACAGCACAGCTGATATTGAAATTACTTGGACACTAGGAGCAGCTCCAGCTCCAGCAGAGCAGTTAAACGTGTATGCGTTAGCAATAAGCGATAAATTTGTTACAGTTGACACTGTCGGAGGTAAAACGTCAGTCCAAATTTAATCTGTAATCGTTATATAAGATGACAAAATATATTGTAAAAGAAATATATTTGACTGATGGTCAAGTTAAAAAATTAGCAGCTGTTGTTGCAAAACAGAGGCAGGTTTCATTAAAGGTCAACCATAACACCAAAGGTACTTTAACAAAATTAATGTTAACCAAAAAACAAGTAAATAAATACGATCGCAAAAAACCTTTTGTTTTAAATTTAAGTGCTGCACAATTAACTGCAATGGCAAAACATGGCGGCTTCTTCGGTCCGGCATTATCTGTAATAGCCAGAACGTTAATACCTAAAATTTTGCCAGTGTTAAGTACATTAGGATTAACAGCAGCGTCTGGAGCAGTATCTGGCGCAACGGAAAAGGCAGTTGAAGGTAGTGGTATAAAGAAAATTTTCGCATGAATATCGATGGTAACAATTTTATGTGATGGATAAATATAATGCCTAAAAGATTGGCGGGAAGTCTATTGCCAAACCTGTTAGGAGTAGGACGAGGACTAATGTTGCCAGGAACAAGGAGATAAAGTCTGCGTTAAGTAATTTTGATATACTTGATAAACTAAAAAAAGTAAAAAATTTCAGTGGAGTTTATTCTAAAGATGAACTTATGACGATTCCACCAACGTCAGGTTCGTGTGTTATAAATATACAAGATTTTAATGACGGATCTGGCACGCATTGAGTAGCTGTTTATGATAACAATTATTTTTACTCGTTCGGAATTCCACCAAGTGACGCAGTAAAAATATATATGAGTAGAATACAAGATACGAAGTCTCCAGAGACGAAGTCTCCAGCGAAAATAATAAATTATTCGTCTAATCAAATTCAACCAGTTGGAACTTCCGCTTGTGGATATTATTGCGTAATGTTCATTAAACAGATGACCGAAAATCCAGATTTTTTAAAGTTTATTTTGCAATTTGACAAACAGCGTTCGCACGCTAATGATGAGATTGCATTAAATTTTATCTAAACTTAGATATACAATGTCAACATATTGTCTTAAGTGTAAAACTAAAACAGAAAATAAAGACGAAAAAACAGAAAAAACAAAAAATAATAGAATAATGCTGAAAAGTATTTGTGCAATCTGTGGAAGAAAAAAAGTAAGTTTTTACCAAAAACAAAGTTGTCCGGAGCAGGTTACCCTGACAAAATTATTTTAGTAGACGACTAAATAAATAATGACATGCGACTGCGATTGCGATAGAGATTTATGTCTCGAGCAAAATAAAATTGTTACATATTGTCAGAAATGCAAAACAGAGAAATAATTGGAACAGGTATAGATATACATAAATTGATTGGAAAATTGCCGAAACGAAAAGGCGGTTGGACATTGCCAGGCCATAAATATACTGGACCTTATAATCCTCTTGATAAACAACTTGACGAAAACGATAATCCTCTGCCAGGACAAGGGCCATACAATCAAGTTGACGCAATAGCGATGCGCCGTGATATCTGCTACAGAGATATTGATCTTCCAGAAAGCGAACAAAATAAACATAGCTGCGATAAAGTAATGTTAGACGAACTTCGTGATATGAAACCTGTAAATATGCGAGAACGTGTTGACTGAAGGCTGGTCCAGGGTTTTATTGGAGCAA
>JAECUM010032177.1:0-15546 GCA_016617855.1 Megalonaias nervosa
CTCGGGTAAACAATGTGTCGTTTCCTTCGTAAAAGAAATACGTTGTGATCCAATCAGAAAATAAAAATCAGGTGTCACACTGCAGAATTAATACCCGTTGAATCTGTTAATCAATCGCAAGTTCATATGCTCACGTACAACGATAGTCAGACGCTGTCTACGATAATTCGTTTCTTGTTCCGCTCTGCAGGTTTATACTTTGCATAGTGTTTGATTTGTAAAGAAACCAATTTTCCTGGGTTTGCTGACTAGTTATTCTGGCATTGTAAGGATAAGTTTTACCTCCCTTTTGTGTTTTGGATGATTGTTTGATGTAATGTGGGTTATAGACGAGAATACGGGTCTCTTACTCCAGACGGGAACCTCGCAAAAGACTCCACTGGCTAATTTTCAGCACCTGGTCTTTAAATGTAAATTGGCAACTCCCCCACCCACCCCAAAAAACCCACAAGCTAATAACTTTCTAACGTTAATTTGTTGCAATTGTACTGGCTGATTATCCCAATTTTGACAAACTTGGTTGTTACTATTTTAAATTTAGTGTCCTTTGGGCTAGCTCAGACTCAGTTTTCATGCACATGGGAACAGCCACTATCATAGTTGTCTGCTTTAGATAGTGCATAGTTTCCATAATTGCCACAAATAAAACAAATCACATTACCTGAAAGTAGCATACAGATATGCCAACATTACCTCCATTGTGTATGTTGCCAAAACAAAAAGCTTAACCTTATGACTGTAGAGCGGAACCTATACCGATACATCCACGTGAGGTGACCACAAAGCAAACAAACTAGTATTGCCATTGTAATGATGAATGACAAGTATATTGCATGTAACGACGTGACCATGTATACTAGGAGAAATTTGATTTTGCAATTCATTTCTTTATTTTATAACTTTTAGAATAAATGCGTATTCCTTATTTCGAATAAATATTCACTTGAAAAAGAGTTTCAGGAGGAATTTAAAAGGATATAAATAAATTACGATAATCTTCTATCACTTGATATAATTTTATGCATTAAAGAATGGGTTCTCAATTGACTCAGATCTCTAACGGAAGAACGGTTCTGCAGCGTGATAAATTCATCTTAAAATCCAGTTAGCGGGTGATAAGAGTGCGCCTCAGTTTATATGAAAGATGATGCAGGTGATATACACCTATATCAATGGCCTGTGTACTTGTACAACAAATAGGATATTAATATCTGTTATGGGTTTTTTTAGTACGGCCCATCTTGCACTTGATTCGAACATTTAATACAGAATTTAAAGCAAGTGCTATATTTATTTATTTATTTATTTTAAAAAAAAAAAAAGAAAACATTATTAAAAGAAATACAAAGTTGTATTTTTGGGTTGGATGTATTTCTACTGTGGCTATTACTATTCTTCCGTTACGAAACCAAAGCTGAAAGCAGAATACACACTCACATCCTACTCCCCGATCACAGTTTTAGTATATTACCATGTGATTAGCTAACAAATGGTGTATGTAAGAAAAAACTGACACGTACGTTATTTTTAAGAGTGATATTTCGTGAATAAACCCATGATTTAATTTTACTTGTATAAATAAATATGTATCTATATATCCATCCATGCATAGGCAAAAACAAATATGCAGTCATATATACATGTGTATAAACAACTAGAAACTCGTGCATGGAGACGAAATGACGGACAGACATAAAGATAGACGGAGAACGTTCCTTACCAGTTGTTCTTTCTGAACGCATGCTAGCCCATTGAAGCTGAAAGAAGACTGTGAATATTGCAAGCAGCATTGTAGTATCATCAATGTCTAAAACGTACTCTCTGGAAGATATAATTGATATATTTCACTGCAAATCTTACAATACTTTCAAACCTCTGCTATAATTAATAAGCAAAATGATAATACAGAAAACAATAATGGGAAACAGGAAAGTAAGGACATCCTTGTGATGTGAAACCTTTGCACATTTGTCTGTGGTTGATAATGTGATAGTCGCTGTGACTTTGTCATATGCAATTATGAAGCTGTACGTATACACATAAAAATACTATGTGAACTATCAAAACTTGTTCACATTAATCTACATATAACTGTAGGATTGCTTTAACTATCAGGCATTTATAGAAGGGTATATTTAGTTTCGAGGACTTAAAACCACAAAATCAGGTCGCAGAGACCTGCTTTATTCTTGCGTTAGTGATTACTGTAGGCTCTGGAGACAGCAGTGGAGCAGGAAAAGAAATAAACATTTTGTAGTGACATTCAGTTGACTGTTTCAGCTTAATAGTTTCTGAAATCTTCTAAACAGACGTATTAGCTGTTCCTTTCATTCTTTGTAACTTGATATTTCTCTGATATCAATTTTTATCAGTATAATCGTATATTAAATTGGGTTGTTCCTTTCTTCCATTAAACATTTTGAATCCAAGAAACAAAAAGAGTTAAGTCATTTATATGCTCGCTGTTTTCTTTGTTGTTAGGCTGTAGTAATACATCATATCAATTCAATATTTATCAGTATTTTAGTATTTTAATCTTCTTTTACAACGAAAAAGGGAGTATTACGCTTTTTTATGCTGTAAGAAGGAGAATTCTTCGTTATTTATTTGATAAAAGATATGTTTTTCAAACCCAGTGATGTTTCCTCCTTCATTTCTGTCATCGCATTATTTGTTCTTGTTTTTATTATTCATGATCGGACGAAAAAACTATTTTATACTGTAGACATGTTATTATTATTTTTATTAGTATTATTATCACGAAAAGCATGACAATACGATTAACCATATATCGATCTCTCTTGATATAAATGAGAACAAGCACATGCTAACGATAAAACAGACTTACTGTGACAGTGATGTCAAATTCGTTGTCATCGTTGCTCCTCTAGTATAGGAAAAGAAAAAAGCTCTTGATGATTCTACATTTCGACAGAGTAAGCAACGAGGCCTTTCGTTGTTTTAAAATTACGACTGCTATTGGACTACATATCACCTTAAATAATAGAATAAGTTTCTCAAGATGTATTCACGTCTGTTTTACTTACATGGAACAACATAAAGATAATTTCCTAGATGCACACGATGGGCTAATGACAAATGAGTATGCTTATGTCAGTCAGAACCAAACGTGAATTTGCTTTAGAAAGTTCCATCGATTCAGTTCTATTGCAAAGTTTCATTCACTGGACAAGAGACCAACAATACACATTTTTGCAATAATAACGCTAAAGACATAACTAACTGATGAGAGAGAGAGAGAGAGAGAGAGAGAGAGAGAGAGAGAGAGAGAGAGAGAGAGAGAGAGAGAGAGGACAATGTAGACTGCATATGAGCGTGAAAGATGTACTCTTTTGCATTAGTTACGATCAACATTTGAGGAGTACCTAGACAAATTGTCCCCAAAACGCTGAAAGCAATTAAGATAGCACTTCCATGATTATCATTGTCATAACCTTCAAATCAAGCAATTATCTGATAAATCTACAAGAAGGACACTGAATTGTACAATGACGAACAATCATTTCCATTTCCTAATTTAAAGCTTTGTTTTAAATGTACCGAAACATAAATCAGAGAGGAACTCTTCAACCTGAAGTAATGGCAACTGAAGCAAATCACTAACAAAGCAAAGCACTAATTGTAGATGGCTATTGTTCAAACAGTTAACTGATTCATAGAGTCTTCTATTTGGCCTCCATTCAACCTTTGATTGTTCCAGTGTCTTTTGTTTGTATTTATACAATAACAAGCAAATACATGATTTTTTAATGCTGATGACTTGTCTAAAAGGAACGAATCTGGTACATATCATTACCTTTTCTATATTTGACTTGATAAATATTAACATCTATAAAATATTGTGCTCTATTACGATCATGTGTTCGTATTTGAGACGAATTATAATTAATATATCTACAGCGGAAATTCTGAGAATCGTGTTTTGGTGTTCTGGGGGAAAAGTAAAATTCTGTGCTTGAAAGTTTGTGCATGTATATATGTGCATGCATTTATGTGTGAGTAATTTTTACGGCATGACAGGAAAACAAAGACAAAATCGTCACTTTCGTTCTTACTTTCCTACCAGTTACCCCACATTATAAATAAATCAGTCCGAAGCATTACCACCAGATCGAATCCTCCGACTGTCTGAAGGGTATCTTTAAGTACTTATTGTTGCCTACCGCAAACATAAAACTCTGAAGGGCAATCCCCTAAGTACAATAGTAACTTCAAATAAGAACACAGACTGAGGAACATACTGTTAAAAAGACAAGCCTTGCCTAATTTCCAACATGTGCCCGAGATGAAATCGTTCAGACTTTCGACTACAAAAGTTAGCTTGATTATGGCAGGGGTTTGATCTCAAAGTTAAGGGCTTGGCATCACTCTTGATGTCTTGCCTTTGAATCCTCCCACGACACAGATACCTGTCTACCTCTTTATTGATAAAATTGCCAACGGGTTCCCTACCATCTCACAATTAAAACGTGGTAACTAACTTGACCCTGTTGATTTTCACCCCACCCCGACCCTTCGAGGATTCTTTTTCTAATGCAGGCAATGCTTCATTAGCGGAGACATATACCAACGGTGAGGATGTATTATGAACTATTTTATAATGCATTACTTATATTTCTTCAGGATGATTTAGCAGTTACTTTACTAGAAGACTCTACATTTCACACAGGTGCAGAATCACGAGAATCCGCTTCCGTTACTTAACCCAGTGCCGTATTTATTTCCGGTTGGTGGTAATTGTTTTTCTTTGAACTGGAACAGATTGGTATTCAAACCTCACAACAAATTAGAATTCGATGTAGATTTTCACTGTCTGACCTGCCGAAGTGAAACAAAAATTAATTAGTAGCACGTTAGTCATCCTGTGTTGATTTTGCAAGCGGGGGCAACTTACTGCAAGTTAAAGGTCACCGGCCACCTATATTGTACAAACGTGTGATATTACTATAGTCATAAACAAAACGCATTTGTTATGCATGTGCACCATAAAAATGTTTAATTAAACTTAAAATTCCGCTTTTAAAAATTTAAAAATTATTCGGCAATCTTCGTAAACAATCGGTAGTATCCGCGTGCCAAACACGGATTTGAGGTACATTTATCCGTTCTATTCTACCTAGCCATTATTTCTCCACGTAAATGTCTATGTGATGTATCACACGATCGCGCTTTTTACAGCAAATATGGCGCACTGTGTTGCATATGGATGTAACCAAAAGAGTGATGATGGGAAAAACGGTTCTTTCTTTTTCCGAAAGACCCTTTTTACCAGAACAAAAAGTGAATTCAGTCTGTGGGATCGATATGGGTGAGGGGATGGGAAAGTTGCATCATTTATGCCGGATTATAGTAAATTTGTCCCAAGACAATTAAGCCCAACTCGAAAGACAATTCGACTCAGCTAAACAATAGTTTGAACAAGTTCTTTTTCTTCAAACAACAAGTAGATACGTTTTAGGAATAGGTTTTAGTGGGGAAAAAAATCCTAAATTTAAACGAAATTGATATTCTTTCAAAGAAATAATCATTCTTCGTAACGTACATATATATGAGCGAAAACACAACCTGACATATCTTACTCGTTCTAATTAAAATACTTGTGTACATTTTTATGCTAAAATAATATATATACATCTGCCCAACGACATTCTCAATTTATTTCTTCTGGTCAATTATCAATATATATTTATTAAACAATAATAATTAACAGATAATATTCTACAGAATATGTATAAATTTTTCTAAGGGTAGTGTACATGAGATATTATAACAAATCTATTTAATTTTAGGCTTCACGTTGTAACACTGCTGCATATAATACACATTCAATTACACATGAGAGAGAGAGAGAGAGAGAGAGAGAGAGAGAGAGAGAGAGAGAGAACAATGTTGAGCATTTTCTCAATGTTGCTGCAATATGAAACTCTTACCAGTTAATTTTGTTGTTTGTTGTTATTTTTCAAGTTGTCTTAGTGTGTGCACGCGTAAAATAAAAGCTTGTCATTGCTAGTTAATATTGTCAATCAGATCTGCTCCATACAAATAAGAAAGGAAATAATTGTTGAATTTGTGCCCCCCCCCCTTCAAGGTACAAATAAATTGATAAGCATACACTTATTTAAAAATAAAATAAAAGAAACTAACCTTGCATTGTTATCATTTAATCCTTCTTTTTTCATCATGAGAAACTGATTAAAGAAAAAATATATCCACGAACTACGTGTATGTAGTGGATGTTGGCTTGCGTATGAGTCCTTACTGTAGTGTGTGTCGCTTGTGTCAAATAACAAAATCGCAAAAGAGACAAAAATATCACCCGATTGCTTGAAGGCATCTGCTATTCACACATGACAAGTTACAAGGTGCTAATTGACCAAGATTGTATTGTATCCAGGTTAACTATGCGATGGTATCTCGCAAATAAAAATCATTTTAAAATACACCCACTGTGAGTGCAAATGATAATCTTTTTGCTAGCATCGGTTACAAAAGTGTTATTAAAGCAAGTTATTTTTGAGTATACTATTTGCCCTGCAAACATCAATTATGATTACATCTGTCAAACAAACAGAAGCCCGGGTGATGGATAAACACAACTGGCAGTGAGCAATAAACTTCTTGCTTAAACTTACCCGACAGGATATCGAATACAAAGGTTATTTTATTACAAATCAAACCAACCCCGGAACCTTACTTTGTTATCTTTTAAGTGTGCCAATTTTTCTTATGAAGTCGGCCGACATAAGGAAGCCAAGTGTGGTGCTTTTGAATTCTTTTAAGTGTGCCGATTTCTTTTTTTTAATAAAGTCGGCCGACATGGGGAAGCCAACATTGATTCCTTATTACCAGTATTAATGGGAATTTTCAAAATAAATTCAAACAATGGAACAGTTTTGAAAGCGACACAATCTAGTGCGTCGCGCATGCATATCGATATAAGGCTGAACAGTAAATTAGTTTTCAGAAGTTTCATCTAATTGTTCCCTATCCATAGTTTATAATGTTTTATTTTTCGACAACAAGAAGCATGTACTTCGTCTCGTGGGGATAAATTACGTCATTTTCGGGTGGCGTCCTCTATAGGTGAGAATTCGTAGGTAAGGGGAAGTAACTGCGTTGTATACGTCTATTTCGAGTAATTAAATTATTATTTCTTCTTTACACTTGATATTTTTTTTTTTTCATTTTGTGCGAGTATAACCACTTTTAATCATGTAATGCAAATCTGATGTAAACAGAAAAATGTTAGAGTATGGCCGGTGACCTTTAATTACATCCTGCTGGACTTACACCACATGTTTGTTAATTAAAATACCAGAGTGAGCGAGCAACCGAGAGAGGTGGGAGAGTATAACTGATTAACATCGTTTCTATTAAGTATTCCTATATATATATATATATATATATATATATATATATATATATATATATACTGTGAAAGTAGGCACTTATGGTCACAATCTTTATTAAAGTTTAATATCTTCCTAGAGTATGCATATATCTACATGTTACAGGAAATATGAAGAGTCTGAAAATGATGGGTATATATGTATGATTCTTTTCCTAATATAATCAATGCTTTCATTAGCACATACATATGGCAACGTTAAAGATACATTTTGAACTATTTCATGAAGTGTTATTTACATTGCTTGATGACGATTTAGCGGCTACTTTTATATTTTGTTTTGAAACTCTCCAGTTCACATGGGTGCAAAATCATGGGCATCCGCATCCGGTACTTAACCTAGTACTGTATTTAATTCCGGTTTGTGGTCATTTTTTCACCAAGACTGGAAGAAATTGGTATTAAAACCTCACAACCAATAGGAATTAAATGTACGTTTCACTGTCTGACTTGCCGGAAATGGAACAATCATTAACTGAAATCAATTTAGTCACTTTCTGTTGATTTGCCATACATATATATTGTCATATGGACATAATCTGTATTGAATTTTAATATTATCGTAGAGTATGCTTATATCCACCTGAAAAAGTATGAAAAATCTGAAAATGCTGGTTGTATGTATCTCTGTATGTATGCATGTATGTATGTATGCATGTATGTATGTATGTATGTATGTATGTATGTATGTCCAACAGTGCAAACCACATATTAATTTGGCAAAAGGAGCAACTATGGCGTAAAGAACCAGCAGCAGAGACGGTGAACAGGCCATTTTTTTAGGAGGGTCCGTTCGCGAAAATGAAGGTTCCTACAAATGCTGAAAATACAAGGTCAATAACGTCAAACCGATGCCTCTTTCTCAAATTGGGTTAGCACATTTTGTTGCTTCATTTTTGTATGTGTGTTTGTTTACCCTTCGCCCACCTACTGTTGGTCGTTCACCCTCTCTGCTGCTGTAGTATGGTGTAATTAAATCATTATTATATCAATAATGAAATCTTACGCATTTAATCTAGCTCGCCGACAACTAGAGGCAACTAGAGGCAATTAAGAAATATCTTCCGGTCCATGATTCTGTCAAACAAAAATTACAAGGGCGTCAGGAGTCTCATGTGAAATTTGCAGAAGGTGCAGAACAGTTTTTTTTACACCAATTATCGAAACAACAAAGAAAATGTTTACAGCAACTGAGGCAACACAAAAAGCTCTTGAAACATTGCCTGGCCGTCTTAAAGCAGCTCAACCACCACCACAGCAACCTCCTTAACTACAACCTGAAGTTCAACCACAACTCTGCCAAAAGTTAGAACTAAAATTATAGATAAATTTACGCCCGAAGGTTTTACTGCTATTCATGATCCAGACCAAATAACTAATATTGCCGCGTTTGGATATCATGATAGAGATAGGTATATAAAACCCGAATATATTAAAACTCTAAAAGGTACCGATTGCGTCAAGGATGTATATCGCGTCGTTACTGATACTCTGCAGATCAGATCTGAGGAAGATATTAACCAGTTTAATATTTTTAACCAGGTAGTAAATGAGTATTTTGAAAGAGTAAAACAAGAAAGGAGACAAAAATAAGAAAAAATGAAGTTGCATCTTAAAGAAGCTGAACAAAAAAGGAAATCACTCTCAAAAACAAGTAAGATAAAAACAGATAAAACAACAGGAAATGGAAAAGAAAAATGGTATGATACGGATCCTGACCCCAGTGCCACTGGAAGTGG
This sequence comes from Megalonaias nervosa, assembly GCA_016617855.1. NCBI lineage: Eukaryota > Metazoa > Mollusca > Bivalvia > Unionida > Unionidae > Megalonaias > Megalonaias nervosa. Next base: position 9,169 of record JAECUM010032177.1, read on the forward strand.
TATTGCCACAGGTACAACGGGAAGTGGTCTTATGACTCCATGTCCCAATAATGTCCTTGCCGATGTTGAACGACTAGAAATCCTCATTGGAGGAAAACGAGCCGACAATAATTCCCCAGAAATTATTAATGAAGCAGGTGCTATTTGTCAACGATTATTTACAAGAGGTATCATGGACATTAATGTTTATCGGTCTCCCATCGATGAAATCGTTGATGATTGCAGCAGCGATTAAGTGTATACAATTAGATCAGTGACAAGAAAATACGATGATCATACATAATTCTCAACGTGGACCTGTAATGGTCAGGGTGATAAATTCGCGATTACCAACCTATAAAGCGATCTACAGTGATGGACTAGGCGATGCTGTTCAGGGTCTATTCAGAGGGATAGCCCCAAAAGCAATACCGATTGTAAAGCAACTGGGAATGAAAGCTATTCACGTTGTTTGTAATACAGGTATTGGTGCTGTTGGTGATGTTGATAGCAAAGCATTCTCAGCAATTAAAGATAGACTAGCACGACTGATACGGCGAAAACCACAGCCAGTAAAATTACCCAGCACTGAAGTGATGCCTGCAAATGTTAGTAAAATAATAAATCTAGCTGCAAATCAAAAACTAGCAGTTATCTGGTGTACCCATGTCTGAGAAAGAAACAAAACATATAACCGCTAGCTGAGAGCAGGAAGTGGTCTTCGTGTTAGACGATAAAAAATATAATAAAGATGTCCATGAATACAGACAATATGAATAGGACAGCCAAGAAATCATGCCAGAAATGCCGTCGTGTATGTGGAAAATATGATTATTAATGTCGATGAAGATTTTAATTGAGGATTTAAAATACGTCGATCAATGTTGAAAGATGGAAGCAGAAGATTTTCATGTGCAGTTCCACTATTACATGTCTTTGGATTTTGCAGAAATGTCAGAAATGTTATTTTCGGAGCTAAGCATACATTTACACTTGTAAGAAAACCTACCGACGATGATGCAATCTGGCGACCTGCTTGTGATGCAGGTAAAGTAATGCTGATAAAACTTTCGTTGTGGATGCCAACAATGATACCATCACTCGCTGAAGAACAAAGTTTGCTCTCTTTTATATACTCAGGTGGTAAATCAACATTATGATGGTTGACGATGACCACAGATAGTGCTCAAAATAACATTAATAGTTTATTCACATGGCAGATAGCATCACAGCAAGGTGTTTCTGCGCCACGACATATATTTGTTGCTTTCCAAGGTGCTACACGAGTAAACTCACAAACACACAGTATAATGATGTTTGACAAACTTGGTGTTACTGAAGTTTCACTGAGAATAAATGGACATCAAAAACCTTCTGAAGACATACTATTGGACTTTGAAAAAAATGATGTTACTCGTGCGTATCATCGTTTGATGACATTCATGGGACGTGATCAAAATATTAATACTGGTCTACAAATATCACAACTAAATTTTACAACGCTTTATCCGATTTATTTCTTTTCTCTGGAACATTTGGATTTGTTTAGACAATCTATCGTTTATATACACTTTCAAGCTCAATTGACAAGAGGAGCTATTGCTAATTACAGAGCAATCGCTGTTATACTCTCAGATAAATCAATGTTGCTTGAAGGTGTTGGTGGTCGAATGAGAGTCATTAATGCCCCAGTAGAAAACATGTAATTGGATCGCGAGCGATGAGTAATTAAATCGCTCATGATATTATAATGTCATATGATCAAGTTAGTGTTAGTCTGACTCCTGGTCAGATTAAAAAACTCCAATCAGTATCAAAAAGAACTGTGAAATAAAAATATCACTTAAAAAGAACACATCCAAGGTGGTACGAATAAACAATCACTGACAGAAAGTGAACTCAGGCACTTCAGTGAAGCCAAACGATCAAAGACCGGCATACGACTTTATTCTTCTGCGGGAGCCATTAAAGACATCGCTAAGACGGGTGGTATATTTCCACTTCTTGCAGCTATACCAGCATTGATAGCCGCTGCAGCCCTAGCTGTTGCAAAAGCAGCTGTAGTTGGTACTGTTGGAACTGCTGCTGGGATGGCACTAAAGAAAGCAACGGGACAAGGAATAAAAACTTCCAAAAAAGGAAAGGGTCTAAGATTGTCATCAGCTCCCCATTCGTGGTACGGAAAAGGTTTAAGACTTCCCGGGATACATCGTTGATACTTCCTATGTCCTATTTTGATTTACTTGATGCTCCTCCGCGATTAAACATCAAAAACTTCAGAGGTGTTTGTATGCGTGATCAATTACATTACAAACCAAACAATGTTAGAACTGTTATCATTAATCTCGATTAAACTCTGGCACAGGTACTCACTGGGTTGCATGCGCGATTGATCCACGTGGAATTGTTTATTTCGATTCGTATGGACTGGCACCACCAAAAGAATTTTAAAATATGTTAGCAACATGCAATGTATTCCAATCTGGTATTCAACATTACCAACACAGGAAAAAACCGATCCAACGATATGTGGCCGTTAAGTAATCGCTGTACTCTACGCTGTGTCATCATCAACAACACCGCCTCATAAAGTCGTACACGAGAATACCACGTGGTCCAACTTTTTAAACAGATCTTAAAGTATAATGGTAGATATTTACGGAAGATCCTCTCGCCTGAGTAAAACTCAGCAAGGTGACTTGTCTAAATATGCAACTCTTCACGATGTGAAGGAAGAACTCGCTGATCCTTTGAGTCTCGTAAATGAGGACCAAAATGAAGTCGTCTTTTTTCAGGATCGGCAAGGACGGTTAAAGAAGAGCAATATTTCTCTGATAGATATTATTCTGCGAGTTCCAGGCGCGACAGAAGATAACTTAGCCATATTTACTGAAAACGGTAAAATTAAAATTTCTAATGAATCAATCTTAATACTCATGAGAGAAATTGCTGGACGTATCAGGAGAATTGGGGATATTATGTATGGTGATCTCAACATAAGAAAAATTACAATCATTATTGTGGAAGAACCAAAATCAGACGATGATGTTGCAACAAAAGATACGTAGACAGCAACAAAGCCACTATCAGAAATGAGATTGATGATCGTTTACTAACCGGCGGTGATACAATGACTGATTCTTTCAATATAGCTGATAAGAAAATTACTGGTCTTGGAGAACCAGAATCAAAAGATGACGCTGCAACGAAGAAATACGTCGACAATAGCAACATCCCGGTGTTGACATCGTTAATGACAATCAATGATGGAATGACAACATTCAGATCTGAATTTACCAATCACGTACAAACGTTTTTAAATTTTCGTTGGCCAAATGTTAGATCAAAACCATTCGGTGGGTTACAACCAAACAACTCGCTGGTATTCGCGTATAAACTCCGCGACGACGGAACTCCAGACTGGAATTCTGTAAGTGTACCTACAAGCAGTTATCAGATTGAGCAGATCAATGATGAATTCCAACGCAGAATTAAGTTTAGTACAGGAAAAGAAACCAAGATAGCTATTACTATGCATGTGCCAACTCTGTCAGCAGCAATCGAGAAAAATTCACTTGACTACGCCGTTGATATATATCAGTCATCGATTAGAACTGTATTAGGATGGCCTGAAGCTCCAGCGGTTTATCAAGGGCCACCAGAACCAACGCGGGATGAAATCCTTAAAACAAAGCGATTATTTATAAAGTATCCAGAATATCGGAAAACTTTTCCATGGAAGCATCTTGATTGGGATGAATATATTACCATAGAGGGCGGTGAAAGGATTCCTAAAATAACAAAATATTCACTTCCTTCTGCTCCCTTTGGCAGTAATATTTTAATCATCAATTCGTTAAAAATTTTGCCAATTATATCAAACCTGAATACTATCGGACACTCGATAATCTGAAAAATTTATTTTCTAGTATAACACAACATTACAGTGAGGATATTAGACAACAGATCTTTGAAACGATTCAACATCTAAATCAGGTTATATCAGATTTAAAATATGTCAATAAAGTTATCATTATAAATATAAAATCCGACGATAATTTAAATGAATAATTTATGAATCATTATAGAGGACTCGAAGACCATCTACGAGATATAGATCTTCCTTTACCCGATTTTAAACTTCCTGAGCCAAGTAGATTAAACGATGAAAACTTTCCACAAATACGACGCATGGAGAAAAAAAACCCCACTAGCAGGCATTCTCAAGTATAACAACAATCCGTATAGTGAAGGCCGTCATATATCGCCGGGTATTGTAAATATCACGTCAACGATCGCAGTCAACCTTGTGTGTGATGTAACTGATGGCAGCTATGAAGTAGATATTGAAAATTCCAATCAGGCCCTGCAGGGGTACATTTATATACATTTACTCCGCAAGTGCGTCCTGGACATTTAATTGTATCAGAACCAATTAATCCTGTTTATCTGCGATGTCATAATACGCTATTATCAGGGATACATTTCAAACTTACTGACCAAACCGGACACTTGTTGGATTTATGAGGAGTATCATTGCATATAAATCTGTATGTGGGTTCGCATAACACCAAGATCAGTATTTTGTAAAACAAAAGAATATCTGTCAAATAATTATCTGAATAAATATTATGATCTGAACAAATATTATTATCTGATTCTGAGTAAATATTATTATCAGAATAAACATGATCTGATTCTGAATAAATATTATAATCTGATTCAGAATAAACATTACCAGAATAAAATAAATATATAAATAAATAAATATAATCTGATTCAGAATAAATATAATCTGTTTCAGGATAAATATACTCTGATTCAGAATAAATATTATAATCTGATTCTGAATAAATATTATTATTGGAATAAAAAACAAATAATATTATATCTGATGCTGAGTAAATATTATTATCAGAATAAATATATTCTGATTCTGAATAAATACTATAATATTATCGAGAATAAATATTATAATCTGATTCAGAATAAATATTATAATCTGATTCCGAATAATATTATTATCTGAGTAAATATTATTATCAGAATAAATATCATAATCAGAATAAATATTATAATCTGATTCTGAGTAAATATTCGAAACATTCACCAGACTTGGTGTTCAGAAGATATGGACATGATTAAGTTCAGAAACTTCTTTTCAAAAGCACAATCTACCCCACACGGATTTATCAAAATAAATTTACACGATTTTCGGTCGAGGTATCGTATAGGTCTCAATAAATTTTCGGTTGAGAGATAGCAGCAGAGAGGGTGAACGAACAACAGTGAGTGGGCGAAGGGTAAACAAACACGCATAAAAAATGAAAACACAAGCGTCAAAAATAAAGTAACAAAATGAGCTAACACAGTTACAGAAATCTCGGTTGGTTATATGCTTCGGTTTGACGTTATTGACCTTGTATTTTCAGCATTTGTAGGAACCTTCATTTTCGCGAACGGACCCTATTTAAAAAAGAAGGTCTGTTCACCCTCTCTGCTGCTGAACCTGTACCTCTTTCGCCTAGTATCCAGTTTGGAATAGTAATTATGTTGCAACAAACGGGAAATGACATCGAGGAACTTGAGTGAGAAATAATGTCTGAAAAGTTATTGTATTTGGCACAATAACAGCGACACACAAACTTTGCAAGAATATTACTATTTTGAATTGTTGTAGGCGACAAAACAGAATTCATATAAATAGTACTCACCCCTGGTCTTAAACGATTCAATTGAAGAAGGCAGGAACGAGGGAATCTTAAAAGATTATTCTAAATTTTATAACAAGTAAACGGATTTCTTATTATGAAAGAAGACCCCAATTCTCCTGCTCGAGAATAAAACTGAATTTTGTTGTAAACAAAAAGACAGAGTTAAATCACAATAGGTTTTTACCACTTATGCAGGTAGTCGCAAGGAGAAACTACAAAGGTAGGGGCAACAAACAAATAAACTCATTTAGATAGAAAGGGCAATCATGATTCGGATTACATGCTGACAGGAGTATGCAAAATGATTTTATTTCACAAATCCATTTTCAGCCATTTGTTCTTAGCTAGTACAGAATCAGCAGTCTTCGGAAGCAGCTGTGCATATCAGTTTAAGTATGTCTCTGATTTGAGTATTGTCCCAACGCATGAATAAAATGTGCCGAACAGTGAACAGCCTAGACCCAGATCTGCAGTCGAATTTGGCTGAAGACACCGTAGTGTTTTTTCAAAATCTATCATTTCGTAATTTGGAGGTTCGGCCTTAGTCCTAAGGTCCAATATGTTACAAACTCTTACAGAATTTCCTGATCTCTCGGTCTGACGTTTCCGATAATGTAAGAAACGAGTAACCAGTATGTATGCCCAAGAAACTTCACAGCTTTATTTTTCAACGTGTCGCAGACAA
>JAECUM010032178.1:0-20063 GCA_016617855.1 Megalonaias nervosa
AAAAAAAATGCTGCTCATATGACTCTCTGCAGAGAGCTTGGATTACGGATGGGTCTATACTGAGAAATATCGGCTTCATCATGAGTATTTACAAATTTAATGTCCCTGACTTTTTTAATATGATGGAGTTGCCATAGGTTTACCATGGGATCTAAATTAGTGCCGTTAAGTCTTCTAGGGTCGACTGTCGTGTCGCTTATAGCTCTCTTCGGAGCTTTCTGCGATACCTTGTACGGATTTCATTCATTCCATTCATTCCGTCAATACACAGTTGCTTGCAGTCAATCTTAACTGCGTTTGGAAAGCAAGTATGTGCATTTGAATGTGATATAAATAAAATGTATGAATAGTATGTACGCTGTATGTACGCTGTATCTTTGATATACTACTCGCTGCATAAATGTGTCAAGTCTCGTTTCCTTTTAACGAAACATTTATACATCTCGTGATAATTATAGGTTACCGCATTTGTATGGGAAAATATGAACGAGTTTTCGGATGGACATACTGCACGACCTTGGGAGTACAGTATATCCATCCGACAAAACGAGTTCATAGTTTCCCATACAAATGCAGTAACCTTTTTATTATATGCTCATTTTTTTTATTCTACCAAAGGCTTAATTATATAAACAAAAATACACTGCAAGAAACAAAGTAACTGAATGTATGCCGTATTCCAAACTAAATACATAAGCGCAAATTCATCACTACGCAACATTATTAATTCACACGCAACTCTGCCCAGATAAATTTGAACTTGGTCGCGCGCTAGACATAAGTTTCGAAAGAAAATGGCGTTTTGGTCTCCTTAAAATTGAAATTTTGAGTCGTATTGTGAATGAATGAGCATTGCAACAACTTTTCCATCTGATCTGGAATGAATAGATTTTGGTATTTTTGTCGATTCGACGAAATTTCGTTATTATGGACTGGGTTTATCTACATGAGGTACGTCGATTTCAGCAGCGTCTGTGCCAATTCTACATGAAATACATCGGATTGAAGCAGCGAGGGAGAAGTATGTTGACATCGGCAAGCGTGTTTCTGTTCTGTCATTGAATGATTCAAATCATAATGTGGGAAAAATATGAAGTCTTTCAATTGCAATTATCGAAAAGACGCTGTAGAATTTAATGTTTATTTCATTTTGAGTGCAGTAAGGAGGATGTAATTGCACTTGGAATATCGTCGAGTACAATTTCGAAATGTGTAATCAAGCTTGAGAACCCATGACATGGCTCATGTAATTCGGATTTGCAGAACTAAGAAAGTACATTTTGAGAAAATTCAGGATATAAAACTTTGAAGTATATTTTTTGCCATTCTTATTCCCAGCTAAAGAAGACAGTTTATGCCTTGTCACTTGTATGTTATTTGTAAGGACCCTGTTTGGCGTCTATAGCTAGCCTAAATCTGAAACATTGTATCAAGAAAGTTTACGCGGAATGTGCCAAAGCAACTGGTATGTGGCAGTCCACGAAACATCTGCTTCAGTTCATTCAGAAACAAACTGTTTGTTTACAATAGAAAGTAGTTCGTTTATTCACGTGAATGCAATATGAATTAAACGCGCGAGTGCAATATCGTAAAATATTGTCCTATTCTGATAATGTAAAGTTAACGGAGGAAAAAAAATGAGCATATAATAAATCAATGATACAGCTTATATATATACACTTGACGAGTGCTGCACTCAGTCATAAAACTTGGGACAATCAATGGCTGAATGTCATATTACTTCGAGAATCGCAAAGTGGTGTTTGTGCAGTGAACAATGCCTTACTCAAATGCACTGTGCTGACGGCATACGACCATCAAAGCAACATTTCTATGCAAATACCACGATTATAGACAGCAAGAGTCGACAGAACAGCACTTTATATGCCCGACAAATTTTAATAATACTCTATGGAGAAAACCGAAATTAGTGAGCAAAACACATTAGTCGTCTGAGTCACAGTGACCTTGACCTTTGTCCCACAAGTCAGTAAGGTTTATATGTATCCCAAGTTCAATCCATCGCAGTGAATGTGGATATAGTGACCCTTCTACCGCTCAAAGCAAACTTCTCTAAAATGTATATCTTCAGCAGCATAATATGCACTTTTATTGTCAAAAATATTTATCCTAGTTCTTATTAGCAATTAGAACACTGGTGATTTCTGTGAGTGTTCTGTGCCAAATGCGAATCTACTTTTCTCAACGTGCATAGAAGAATGCATACACATAGCGAGTGTCATCCGTTTACATGATAAAAGAAACTACACACTGGAGGAAAACAGAAAATCAGTTTAGTAATCAAAGAGTGATAAGCAGTCGACACCTACCCACTCCAGGTCATCATGATAAAAACTGAATATCACATATATCTTTCTCTACCATTTTGCCAGCAGACGTTTACAATGACAGATACTGTGTGGTTTCGATGAAAGAAAAAAGATCAAACAATACTTGGGCCTCTGGTATCTACACGTCGTCATTATACCTGGTCCAAAATCGGTGCGTGCCTGGACTTGACTTAATAGGCCGCCAAAACGAATTTTAAGCAAATACTTTTGTCCAACCAATATCGTATCACGAGAGATGATCCAAATGAGGGTAAGATATAAAATATTTAAATATATTACCCAAGTTTTTTTCCTGAAGAGATTTCCAACCCACCCACCTTGTCAAGCTGTCTAACTGAAAATATTTACATATTTTTGTTGCACACCTTAAGAATCCCAGAGTCCGTCTTACAGCAAGCCTTCCACTTGACCCTCCAGTATTCTGAACGTGAGATAACTAAAGATAAAGCTGCTACATTTCTTAACGATTGCGCAAGGTATACTTTCACTGAAATGATAGTGATAGTGCAAGTGGTAGACTAAACGATTGCCAGTTTTCTGACATTGATTGACCTCATTTGAAATAGCACAAGTTGGAACACACAAATACACACACACGCACACACCAAATGCTGAATATTTGCTATACATGCGACAGGGAGGTCCAATAGTAAGTAGCACACTTTTTCCAGTCAACTTTATACAGGATTACGAGCCCGACTCTACCAACGTGGCTCCTGGACAAACTTGTACCAAACTACCCTTTACAGTGGAGCAGATAATACACAGGAGGTTGGGTGATTAAGTGCAATTGTATCGACTAGTATATTTCTAAAAGTGCGTTGTACGTAAGAAAGTGCCTTATTAATGTACAGGTACTTCGGTAGTTAACGTCGGTAAAGAATGTACAGAAATTCGCGATTGATCTTGTTTTGAATTTAATTTAATTAAAAGCATGCTTACATTGTTTCGTAAAAAAATAATTCCAAAGAGTATGAATGTTTTCGCAAAATAGTTATATTTGTCACAAAGTAATTTCAAATATTATATCGTAAAAAAATAATTCCAAAGAGTATGAATGTTTTCACAAAATAGTTATATTTGTCACAAAGTAATTTCAAATATTATAAATATAATATTTATGAACCTTTAATTCCATGTTTACCAAGCTTTTTATAGTTGTTTACTCTAATAAATATCTTCCCCGGACAATGCCGTTCCACTCAAAGTTTCACAGCCTATTATATCAATAGTGTAGCTCGTAAATTGTATGCTTCGGTGTCAATGCTATTTTTATCAACAAGCTCTATAATACCTACCAACGACTTTTACAGGGTGTCAGCTATAGTGTAAACTCAATAACCCCACTTTCGTTACAGATTTTAAATGACAACTTATGCGACAATTAGCATACACATAACAAATTCATTTAATATAAGGTATTAACTTTAAAGAAAATTAAACTCTTGAGCCTAATATAATCGCGGTCTCCCGCGGTCCAAAATTTTTCGTCTTTCCCAGCTCTAGTTCCATCTTTTTTCTGCCGTTTACATCAGTTTCTGATTACCCATTAAGCAAATTAAAAGCGTGCTTAGGGCACCAGCCCAACAGGGGCACCAGAAAAAAATTCAAATTGTTCATCATAAAATTGAATGATATTTTCCCACCATTTTAGCTTTTAATGTTGTGATTTTTTTTGTAGGAGTTGGTTAGGGGCGCCATAATATTTTCAGTGCTTAGGGTCCTGACGGGCCTTATTCTATCACTTGTTTATATAGATGCTTTCCATGTGAACTCACGACAGCCATATTAGCAAACTTCCTATGGATTTTATGTGGTGTTTCGATGCCGAAAAATGCATCCTTTGCATTTAAAAAAAATATTACAACCTATTTTTATTTATATATTATTTATAGTGTGTGCTTGACCTTGGTCCGTGATTGAAGGTAGACTTTTGGCCTGACTATTGCCATGTAAATTTCAACCTAAATTATGTCATAGTTATAAATGGCAAATAGGATGTTTACTGTAATTATAGTTCAAAACCTCACTTTGTTTACGAACTAAGAAAGTTTCGGATATATATAAATTATATATGTTTGCAATTTATATCATGATTTTGCTTCAGTGTACCTTGTAGAAATGGCAGATTTTGGTAACATTATATGAACCAGTTCATACGAAACCCGGCCTTATAACATAAAGCTAGAAACGATGGAAATCCTACTCAAAGTATAGCATCAAATTTTCTTACCTCACGGTTACGTGGGTTTGATTTGCCATTTTCAAGTGTGACCGATACTGATGTCAAGGGAAACTCTTTAAACGTTTTGCATTTTTAGCCTGGATATAGCAATGCATGTATGGTAAATTAATCCTTCAAATAAGATAAATATTTCAAAACAATGACAAAATGAAGAAATGTAATTAATATAATTATTTGTATTTATCGTAACTGATCAATTCGGATCTTCTTTGCTGTTTCATGAATGAATACAAAGTTATATAATATATTGTAACGTGGCCGAGGTGGAATTTTGTCCATTTGGTTTTCTTTATGGATAACCTAACCGAGCCGATACTTATCTGGAACCAACAATACCACATCCGAACTGGTATTTTCAATTCTGATTTAAATGTCGAGTTTTGTATAAGATTGCAAATGTAAGAGAGACAGACAGAGAGAGAGAAGCACATTATACTAGATGTCAAATGTCTGCGGACTTATTTATCAATGCAGATTGGTCTATGTAACGAAAGCGGAGAGAAAGAAAACCCATATAACTCAACCAATAACGTTGTTAAATAGTTAACAACTAATAAGTCAATGAATAATTAACTAAAGTGAAATAAAGAAGTTGCCTAAAATAACACTGTAATTTAAGAAAAACAAGTATACAGACAGTCAGACACACAGTGGAAAAGTAATACAAACCATACAACATTAATATTACTATGCTTAAAACGTATAAAACAGAGTGATTAATGTGCATGCTCACTTTAGCATTTAGGTGAATATTTAACTCATTTAAAGTTCTCAACTAAAATGAGAGAAACTGGAACTTCATTGTTGCAACACTGGTAATCGGGTTTACCTTCCCTGCTAAGTCGACCATTGTATCGCTAAACTGGAATATAGGCTAAGCACGTGTATTAATATTGGCATAACATTGGCGCTGTGGGTCTGTGATTATCTTATAACGATGTATACACAACTGCCGAATTCTACGTTTTCACGGATAGAGGGCCAAGGAGACAACTGATGGAACAGCTAGAACAACTGGTTGGTCTACAAACAGTCGTACTGCATCGAACAAGAAAATATAATAAAGCGGCAGCTATAGGCAATTTACTAAATGTAACCCAAGAGTTAGAACACCATCACTATTTCTGGGTTTTATTATTTAAAGAGTCAGCAATGCAGTCTCAAGATGTTGTTCTAGAATCTCTGTAGCTGCTGTAAAACATTCCATGCGAACCAGTTTTTAATGTCTTGAGCTAGCTCAGAATGTGGTTCAGACCTTTGTCGTGCTCTGTTCTGCATCTGGGCTCTGTACAGTTCCGATTGGTTTCATGGCTAAAGCCTAGCTATTAAAGCTGAGGAAGATGAGGAAAGCTTCGACGCAATTCCGGTGTCAAAACATTGATAATACCTTATGCTGTCCCCTGCAGGCTTGTGGCTAAGTTCTATACCTTTTACTTTTCATCCTATTTATTTATTTCAGAAATGATGTCAAAATGTACAAAGTAGTCGTTCAAATCCACTGAACCCTCATAGGTTGCAGGTTGCTTCAAGGTCTGGTATACCTTCGTTCTTTCTAGTGTGTAAAGCCAGCATCTTGATGTTCCTAAAATCCCGAATGAATAATCGAAATGATATCTCCATACCAACTCCTACGCTGCATACACATATCTATAGGGCTGTGAAGGTCAGGTATATTTGTCCTGTCCGGCTGCTTTCTGTCGATCATATTTTTTCCCCTACCCCATCCAACCCGGATATCCGGCGCAAATACATCCACTCCTCTTCCTGTCCGTGTATGACCAGGAAGGATAACCTCGTTTTTATTATGAGGTGACTGTGTAGCCTCGATTTCCACAAAGAACCTTTGCTCTTCATTCCGCAAGAAGTCAAGCATTCCAGTTTTGTAGACTTATCATTATGTGAACCGGCACAAAACCAGATTCACCACAGTACCTTGTTTTTCATCATGTAATTTCCTGTTTTGGTTCTTTATCAGAAGAACCACTTCTCCACTTGCACAACCTACTATAGTCGTATGGGAGCAGCCCAGGACAGGGAGTTGTGTCTGAACAGAAACTCTTCCTCAGACTTGGCCATCATGGAATTGTCTAAAACTGAAATATATCCGGAAGCCATCTATTCCAGCTTAGATTTGGTTTGGTTTACAATGCGTTGAATTGTAAAATTCTATGTGCCACCGCTGCCACAGAATTTGTCACGTGGTCGAGGTGGAATTGTTTTCGTTGGGATTGCATAATGGCAACACTAACCGAGCCGATACTTCTGTGGAAACAACACCACCACATCCAAGTTGATATTATGTATTCTGATTTAGAGAGAGAGAGAGAGAGAGAGAGAGAGAGAGAGAGAGAGAGGATTAATTAGCACAGTGTATAAGACTAGTTAACGTCTTAATGCAAATTAGTGTAGGCAGTGAAAGGGGGCGGGGGGAAGAAACGAATCTATAAATTAGGGTCCAGATAACTCAACAAACAAGTTTCCTAACTAGTTAACAACTAATAAGTTAATGAATACTTAATTACATTAAAAAATATCACATTTCCGAAAATATGAAGTTTATGAACAACAGGTAAAATGACAGTCGAATAGAGACTGAGAACAGTCGATCGACGGCCAAGAACACAATTGCTGGAACACTCTCAACGATTCTTTTTATACTCATGAACAACAAGCGACCGGAAACCAAACGAACTAAATGCATGTGGATCTCGTACTCGGTAACATATAACGTATAAGGAAAGAACGAAACATATCCGAATGATAACCTCCAACTGGCTACAAACCAAAACTGAGGCAAATGTAAACAGCCTTGGTGCACCGAAAGAACGAATAGAATAATGTAGCACCTGCAGGTGATATACTGAATTGAGTGTACATAGTGCAATATGAAACAGTACAAATGACATCTGCAGTATGCAGGGTTGTACAGAGTGAACATTATACACGTTTCACGTCTCAGTAAATGGTATATAAAGTACGCTATCTTCAGCAGTTATTAAAATAGGGACAAGGAATTTTGCCAGACTAGAGAATATCAGCTTCTGAAAGTGCAATAAATGAATTAACAAATATATAAAGCCCACAAAACTGTTATCAGCTTTTTCTGAAGTCCAGGAATTGAAAATGACCAAGCGGAGCTGGCAGGTTTTTTTATGCATTGTTTGGTACATGGTTGTTTTATTCGGTATGGATACAATGCAATCACCATGTCTCAAATTATAACGCATAGTTTCTCTAATAATGATGTTAAATTATCTAGAAGATACGTTTCTGCCAAACTATTGATTATTTACAGTTTAAGAAATGTACAATGATATCAGACCGTTCACCTTTCTGCTAGTGTGTGTACCAGCCAGTTAAAAGAATAATGTAATCTTTACTATATGTAGGTAAGCTGGTTGCTAATCGAGCACCTTGTAGTTGAACCATTTCAATTGTTTCTCAGTCAGCTTCATTCAATGATACCACACCTCACATATATACTCAAGGATAGGTCTGATGGTTTTATAGGGTATTTACATCTTTAGACTGCCGATTCTCATGGAAGATGAAATATGACGTTGTCCAAGATCATAGATCCTCTGTGTGTCCTCTTGCGTTCCAGCAGAGCAACCAAATGAAGAGTGGAAAGATCTGACGTGAATCAGTCAAAATTAATGATGCATAGTAAACCATTATATTGTATGGAAAGTCATTGATTCAGCAACGTAGGTCACACATAAACTTTTGCAATATCATGCTACAATATGGACATTTGAATCACTTTGGACTTTGTGCATTAGTTTCCCAGCCGATTGAAAAACATTGGTCCAAGTGTTTGAAGAAATCAGAGCCGAGCCGAACTGACGCAAAAAGCTGAGGTAAATGGTCATTACTTCAGAACATTTCATGCGCAACATCTTTTCGGCTCAGAGGGAAATTGCCACGCGATGTTCTGATATGCTCTATTAGTAAATGAAGACGGGAAGTCTAGATTAAAGACCTCCATTTCCCTCCAAAACACTTATAAACTGACATTTTATTCACCAAACCCCCTTCACCCTAACGTTCACCAACCTGTAGCTCAGAATAAGGTGACAAAACAACATATTTGTCGAGGAAGGGTTTCATTTTCATTTACTACTATAGCATACATTAGATTACAAATAAAATCTTACCTTTTAATGTCTGTATATATCACATTTATCCTGGTAAGAATTTACATGTTTCTGTCTATAAGATAACAATTACAACTGAATCAATATATTGCACTCTGACATATATACTTTCAATTGGGAATACCTGCGGCGATAGCTGGACGATATACATACAGGTGTAGTATACGGTTGTATATCCCCAGTGATTACGTAATGGAAATCCCAAACTGTTTTAGAAAATTACGTAACATAAATCTCCAATTGTAATGGAAATCCCAGCAATTACGTAACGGAAAAATTTGTGTGGATGTTATAACGCTATAAAAGGCAGTCAGATTCTTCTTTGTAGTGATTCTGTGGATGTATAAACAAGGTAAGTGTGAAACATTTTCTTGAATTTAGTATAGAGTGGTGATGGCTAGTATTTTTACATTCCAAGGCAGGCTCAAGGTTGTCGTATTATAACCACATTTTATTATAGGTGTTTTCATATTTGCTTACTCTCATTGGCAGGATATCTGTTAACATACTGTCAATAATACGGAATTCACATATTAAATCGTCTATATCATATTTTACGCCTCGCAAATAAGATGGTATTTGATCAAGTAATTTTTTATAAGTGATACTAGCTGTTTTACAAGAATTTTTTTTTTTGTTTCAAGTCCAGACATAATTTTCTTACAAGCTGTTGAAAGAGAGACACCGACACCAGATATAATTAACAGGAACGGATTTAATGTTGCCCCACTCGAAATTATACCAGAGCTGGCCATTAGTAATGGCAAATATCTTATTACTCGAAGTATTCTACTGTAATACTTCTAACATTGTTTTACACACCAAAGGTTTTTATGATAAAATTTACAATATTGCATTAGTGAATCAACATCTTGTTTTGGAATATTTTCTGAAATATGATTTAAATCGATGATCTGATTTTTCATTATACAATTTTTTATACAAAAACAAAAGTTTTAATGCCAACAATCGAATCAAGAAACTCACGTAACTTATTATTGTCAGCTAAAAAGTCTCTGTACTTGTCATAAACATCTGACAAAGTATCATCATATCGTTTATCTGTTAGTACCTCATTTTCGCTTTGCCCAAGTATATGAATCAAACGTGTCTCCTACTTCACGTTCGTACAAATCTGTTTCATTCACCAAATTACTGTAATCGCTTTCTGTTTCATCAATATATGCCCTAATACCAAGCTTATTTGATCTAACGTGAAATTTTTGAGAACAAGATGTCTGATAATTGCATATACGACGACGATATTTGCTAGCACTAATTTTCGGAGTGAGTCCTGTTCAATTGTAAGAAGACCAATAGCAGAAGCGACTGTTGACATTAATTTTTTGTATCGTTTTGTGAATATTTTCTCGACTTCATTGTAATAATTTCGTAATGACAATTGTCTAGAGCGTTGAATAGATGGAAATGGAATATCATCTACTTCACCTACGTCGTAATAAGAATTAATCCTTACTAACAACACTGTTTGATGGACTTGATCAAAAACCTTTTCTCGCTCACTATCACTAAGATCACTAATTTCATCATCAAAATTTTTGATTATCTTTAGAGACCTATTAACAATAATTGGATCAAATTCGGGTTCTTTTTTACGTGTCATTGGTAAAATTGTGGTTGCGTACATATTTATAATTAAATCTGTATCCGGTGTTATAGTAACGATTTTAATTAGTGTTTCTTTGCCGTGGTAGTGCATGCCGAGATATTGAAAAATTTCTCGTTTTGAAAAACTATGTATAACTTCTTGTTTCTTTTTATTGCTATTATTTTAGATTCCGCTAGTTTGTCGAGATTATCATAGCTATCGCTTACTGGTTTTTTAATATCATCTCTATCACCGTAAGCTCGTGCTTTTATTAAGTTCAATTTTATTATCAAATCTAAATTTCTAAAATCAAGCTCGAGCAATATTTTTTTAAACAAGATTTCAACTTGTTTATATTCTTCTAGACAATCATCAGGTTGACAGTATCTCCTTATAATATGAATGTTTTCTATTGATTTTCTCAGCTGTGGTCCTCGCATATGCATAAAACGAACACAATTTGTTCTTCTTCTGACAATGGAGAGTTTATCATTGGAACTGAACATTTTTTCTGGCATTTATTGCACTTGCCGCTAGTGAATCGTCCCCAGCATCTATTTTAGGATCAAAAATATTACCATAAAAATCTCCCGCAACGTCTATAAAAATTTGTCTTAACAGTTCTGTTGACATTATTTTATAGCATCAGATTAAATTTGATCACAGTAATCATACCTGATCATCGAGTGAGTATATTTGAAATGCTGTCAGATATGGAAACGGATGTTCAGCAGCGACAACATAAAATAGAAAATACAAGTACTTGTTAAAAGTTTTTTTCCTATCGAGATTGTAAAATATTGTGTTGTTAAGATATACGTATTTGTTGTACTATATAATATTGTCCAGTTGATATCATCGTTTGATCCTTCAAACCGCCAGTTATAAATTCGACCAACACCAGGGTTTAATCGACCTCGCAAATGAAATTGCCAAATAGCAACTGTAGTAGGACATTTAATTTTGATCCAAAACTTTTCAACTTCTCCGTTTGTCGTCCACTCATGTTTATCAGAGAAAGCGTAATAAGGATAATTTTCAGGATAAAACGATGATGCGCTTACCTCAAACCCAGCTCGGTTGTCAGTTGCCTTAAAAAGTGTTGGAATATACCCAACATTATTTTTGGTTCGTTTGACACCACTAGATATATTATCAACATACGCTTTATTTGTCAAATCATTATGATTCACTGGAACATATGTCGTAGTTATTTTATTATTTCTCATGTTTAGATTGCCTGTCATTGCCCCGCCGGATTGTCTCAAATATGGGTTTAACGCTACTTTTAACTGAGCATAACTAATAGCATCAGTATCATTAACTGGTGGTGAGGTTGTCGGTAATCCAGTTATTTTTGAATTTTACATAGACAGGTTACCTGTCATTGTGTCGCCGGCTTTGTTAAGTTTATTATCGTCAACTGATTTTAGTTGCACATAACTTAAAGCTTGCGTTAAATCTGCTGGCGGATACACAGTTTCGAATCCTACCACTCGTCGACCTGACATGTTAATATCGTCTGTAACTGTTCCACCGGTTTTATCAAGCTTGTTATTGTCTACATACTTTATCTGCAAATATCTTACCGCTTGGGTTTGATTTAAGTTTGCTGGTGGATATCCGGTCTCTAAATTTTTTTTTTCAGACATATCTAAATTACCGCTTAAAATTAATCCGGCCTTGTCGACTTTGTTGTCGTCAACGGATTTAAGTTGTGCATAACTAACAGCTTGCGTATTAGCGACATTTATTGGTGGATACGCTGTTTCTAAACCTAGCACTCGCTGATTTGACATAGACAGGTTTCCTGTCATTGTGTCGCCAGTATTTTTTTAGGTAACCTAATAAATCAATGCTGCCGTCTGTTATTGTACTTACAGCCGACGAATCTCCTAATGTTGTTCCAAAATTTGTATAATAGCTCATTATTTATCTGCTGTCTGACAATTTTTTTGTGTAAATTATATAACAACAATGGCAAAATCGTTGATATTAAATTTTGATACAGATCGGTTGGTGAAACACAAACACATCAACGAACTTCCAGATTGTCATTATCTTATTGTTGGAAGAACTGGGTCGGGAAAAACAAACTTGTTGCTGAATTTATTGTTGGGCGATAATTTTAATTATGATAGAGTTTATATTTACGCCATTAACCCACAACAAGGGAAGTACGAGTTAATCAGCGAATACAACGACAAACTTCGTGATGATCTTCAGGCTGGTGAAGATTTTTTATTATCAAACAACCAGAATAACTTATTCCAGTTAATCAACTTGATTCGTCCGAACACAAAATGGTTGTTTTTGATGATATTCCGCTAAACAATACGGAGATGAATAAAATAAGATCATATTTTTCACTGTCGAGTAATAAAAAATGTAATTCTTTTAATTTGACGCAACGTTTTTATAATGTTGACAGATTTATTCGGCGAAATACTGGTTGTTTTGTATTATTTCCGGGACTGGACAACGTTGACGTAAGAAATATTACAAACGAGCAGGGCGGTGACGAAACCAAAGATAAATTTATCGAACTTTATCATCAGGCAACTAAAGAAAAATATAATGTCTTTTTATTTGATAAACTTACACACGATCCGAGAAAAATGTTTCGCTGTTGTATTGACATATATCTGCAGTAAGTTTTATCAAACTTCTTTGATATAATATGGACAGACGAGCAAAGTATAGAAAACATATAGAAGATTTAAAAAAAACTTGCTCAGTCTCAGGCAGAATTTAAGCAAAAAGTACAGCAAGCCCGACGTGGACAGATAGTTGCCGCAGAATCAACAGCTGCAGCTCTTAAACCAGTTACGGAGGCGCTACTTGGAAAACAACCTGAAACTAAACCGTTATCAGAAGAAGAACTTAAAAAATTGCAGGAAAAAGGTTTAGTCGGATTACTTAAACAACAAGAAGCTGCTGCTGCAAAGATTATTAGAAGATCTGACGAAGAAAGAGTAAGATTGGCTAGAAACCTTGTAAAACATATCGCTGATCCTGATGCTAGACGAGCTGAACTAAATCGGCTGATGAATAATCCACTTGAATTCGAACGAAGATTAGCAGAAGTAACACTAGTTGATCCGATTGAAAGAAAGTTGGACGATATAGAAAGTAAAAGTGAGAGATCGTTGGAGGAGATGCGCAAAGAAGAAGAAGCTAAAAGAGAAGCTTTTAGAAAAGAGCATGGATTAGATGTTCCAGAAGAGCAAAGATTTAAAAATGCTCTAGAAAATATAAACAATAAAATAAAAGATTTTAAGTATGATTTGTTTAACAAAAAATACAATTTTAAAAGTGTAAGAGTGCGAGATATTAGCAAAGTCGAGTACAACATCAAAGAAAATATTAGCAAGTAAGAAATAATAAAAGAAGAAAGCAAGAAACATCTCAACGATGTAAAACTGGAAAATGAAAACTACCACAGCAGTATTGAACAATATTGGCAAGGGTTTATTGCCGATCTTTATATCAAAGCTATTCGTAATATAAAAAATGAACAGTCCGGTAATAAAAATAATAGTTTCAGTACTGAGGCCAAAAATCTAGATGAAATACGTATGATTCTGATACAGTTGTCTCAAAGATCCTATTAGCAGACAAACTGAATTAAGTCGGTTGGTTGATAATCAACTTACTAAAAGCGTAGCAAAAACTGGAACTGTGAGTCCCGCACTCTCGAGTAGAAATATATACATCAGTAGCCGAAATGATAGGCAGATTAATGCTATTAATATCGTCAAAAGAGATTGGAAATGTTGGTGTTGAAATTGATAACGAGATAATTGATATACTTGATCATTTGAGATTAGAAAATTGATTAACATCTGACGAATACGAAATGTTACACCGCGACTTAATCGCGGCGACTTAATTTTAAAAAGAAAATATAATAAATAACGATGTCAACAACATTATTACTCGACTCTAGTACGGCTGCTAGCAACAGCGCAAATTTTTCAATAAATTATATTCCATCAATATAACTTGATACTGAAAAATAGTTTGAGATTGGACTAATTTCCTGTACGGCGTGGCATTCTATGGCTAATGTAAAAGCTAGTGTCAATGATGAATTTACATTTTATCTGCAAACATCATGGGCAAGATTTAAAATTCCACAAGGAGCTTATAATGTCACTGATCGAAATAAAACAATAAAAGAGCTAATAACAAAAGTAAATGGCGTCGCTGATAATTTTGAGCTGACACCGAATTATAATACTTTACGAGCTAGGATAACATTAAAAAATAATGTGATGATAGATTTTTCATCAGCAGCAAGTATTGCGTCATTGATAGGATTTTCTCATAAACAATATAGATCAATTACAGAACAAACTATTACGTATTACGGTAATCTGCCAGTAAATATAACCGACGTAAACACAATATTAATAAATTGTTCCATTGCAATTGGATCTTAATCGGCCCGAGGAAGTAAAGGACAAACTATATAGTTTTTCACCAGACGTTCCACAAGGTTCGCTCATGCAAATGAACCCACGACAAGTTATTTATTATCCGTTAAATGTTGAAAATCAAAAAACAGAAATAAATATGCAATTGACGGATCAGTCTGGAGGACAACTTGATTTGAATATCGAAGCTGTTACTTATTATTTACACCTACGTGCAACAACGTAGTTGTCGGCGTAAAACTGAACAACATACTTGATATAACATGAAACAGAGAAAACAAGTTTACAGAAGAAAAATAGTTAGAGGATTTTTGGGAAATATATTTACTAAAATAATTGAAAATGCTCCAGGAATCGCAAACAAAGTTGCACAAATTGCACTTGACGTATCAAAAACCTTTGCAACTGGAGCTGCATCTGCCGCTGGAACTGCGGTAGGACAAAAAGTAACTGATAAAATGAAAGGCGTGCCAACAATCAAACAAGTTATATCCGAAATTGCTCCAACAGCGGAAACTAAACGTGCAATGATAGCAACAACAAAAAAAAACTTTTATCGCCGAGAGGAGAGCACATTATACAAAAATTAATATCTAAAGCAACAGCGCCAAATTTTATGTAACCCAAAAAACAAATGTCTGTTAAAAATTATCTCGATTTAGCAGAACCTTATAACACCGACAACACAGTAACAGAATTTGAGTATGTTGAAAATCTCGACGAAAATTCTAATGAGCCAATTAAAGCTGGTGTTAGAACATTTAATACTCGAGACGAGGATGTATTTTTACTGCCTCACAAAGAAATGTTGGAAGTTCATGGCAGGATCATGACAATAGCTAATCCACCTGCTGAACTAGCTCCAGGTGTAGAAATAGCGCTTATAAATAATGGCTGGAGTTTATTGTTTATTTAAAAGTGCTCGATATCAACTAGCTAATCAAACAGTAGAAGATATTTCAGGTCACCTACAAGTTGCGAGCACTGTATTAAGTATTATTTCTTTTAGTGATGATTGCTCCAGATCGACTGCAACTAATATGATGTGGTTTAAAGATGCTGGAACTGGTTTAGCCGTATCTGAAGAATTTATTTCAAAAGATTTCTTGGTACCTGGAGCTGATGCTGCTGCAGATGCTGCAATTGTAAGAAATTTTCTTATTGCTAATGCTGTCAATTTTGGTATAGACCCACCAGCTGCAGCCGCTAACGCAGACGCTACAAGAGTTTCACTTATAGCAGCTTGTAATAATCTTGGTATAACACCACCAGGTGCAGCTGCAGACGGCACTGCAATGTTAAATTTAGTTAACGGGGCAATAAGCGTAAGAAATATACGTTACAATAAGGGTTATGCTAAGAGAAAGGCGCTTGCTGCAAGATCACGTCAAATTACAATGATGCTACCGTTATGTACAATATTTGGATTTTGCAGGGACTACAATAAAGTATTTCGTGGAGTTAAACATACACTAATTTTAGATCGGGCAGAACAGAGCGACTGCCTATTTCGATCTGGCGGAGTTGATGTACAATTTGTTATAAACAAACTTGCACTATGGATGCCACGAATAACGCCATCAATTATTAAAATGGCAGAATTAAATAGTGTGCTTGAAAGACACACAAACAGAATCTATTTTCAACAACATAAAATATATCAAACAGCTGTTCCAAATACCATCGACTACACATGGCGCATTACAAAAACGTCAAATGAACAGTTACCTGGAAAATTGCTTGTTTTTCAACAGCAAGCGCGACGAGGTAACCAACAACAAAATAATGCAATGTCTGATAACGCTGATGTTAGACGAATATACGCCAGACTCAACTCTAAACAGTATCCGGAACGAGCAATAGAATGTAATTTTCAGATAACGCTGATAAAAATATTACTCGGCCGTATATGTTCCTTATTGATGAAGTGCAAAAATATCAGGATGTCGGAGATGGATCTCAGATCTCAGTAGAGGAATTTCACACACTTTATCCAATATTTTATTTTGATGTTAGTAAACATAGCGAGCGATTTGTTGATTCCACAGCTGATATTGAAATTACCTGGACGCTCGGAGTAGCTCCAGATCCAGCTGGGGTGTTGTATGTATATGCGCTAGTGATCAGCGATAGATTTATTACAATTGACTCTGTCGGACGTAAAATGTCAGTCCAAGTTTGAGTTTAATCTGTAATCGTTATATAATGACAAAATATACTCTAAAAGAAATATATTTGACTGATGGTCAAGTTAAAAAAAACTTTGACAAGCTATTGCTAAACAACGGCCGGTATCATTAAAAATAAAATATGGTAACAAAGCCTGTGCTTTGGGTTCTTTAACGAAATTAATGTTAACCAAACAACAAATTAATAAGTATAATTGCGGCAAACCTTTTGTGCTAAATTTGAGTACTGCACAAATAACAGCAATGTCAAAACAAGGTGGTTTCTTTGGGCCGGCATTATCTGTTATGGCAAAAACACTAATACCTAAACTTTTGCCAGTACTTGGTACATTAGGATTAGCAGCAGCGTCCGGCGAAGTATCTGGCGCAACGATAAAGGCTGTCTTCGGCGGCGATGGACTCGTCCGTGGAGGTGGCATAAAGAAAATTGTCTAAAGATAAATAACAATATGCTCAATGCAACGCATCGACAAAAAAAAAACAGCAAAAAGAAAAAGACGAGTAAAAAACGAAAAAAAAAGACATGGTCACAGCAAATAAACAAAGGCGGATTTATACGACCGTTGCTGGCGGGAGTAGCGGGAAGTCTATTGCCAAATCTATTAGGAATCGGCCGAGGACTAACATTGACAGGAACACGGCCGCGTTCAATAACTTTGATATAATCGAAAACTTGGATGACGCTGTCGGATTTCGTGGAGTATATTCTAAAGATGAACTAGGTCGTGTCGCAGCTGGTGGTTCGTGTGTGATAAATATACAAAATTTCAGCGACGGATCCGGCACGCACTAGGTAGCAGTCTACGGCAAAAATTATTTTGATTCATTTGGACTTCCTACGAGCGATTTGAATAAAAAATATATCAACAAAAATATAAAATAATAAATTATTCGTCTAATCAAATTCACCCAGTTGGAACTTCGGCTTGTGGATACTATTGCGTGATGTTTATAAAACAAATGTCTCAGGATACCAATTTTTTAAAATTGATTTTACAGTTTGACAAACAACCTTCTCATGCTAATGATGAGATTGCAATTAATTTTGTATAAACTCGTAAATATAATGTCAACATATTGTCTCAAGTGCAAAACTAAAACAAAAAATAAAGATGAATCAACAGAAAAAAACAAAGAACAACAGGACAATGCTGAAAAGTATTTGTACAATCTGTGGAAAAAGAAAAAGTATGTTTTTAAAGAAATTATCCGGAGCTGGATGCGTTGACAAGGTTATTTTAGTAGACGACTGAAAAATGTATAATGATATGCGAATGCGATTGTGATAGAGATCTCTCTCTGGAGCAAAATAAAATTGTTGCATACAGTCAACAATGCAACAATAGAGAAATAATTGGAACAGGTATAGATATACATAAATTAATTGGCAAATTGCCAAAACCAAAAGGAGGTTGGACATTACCAGGCCATAAATATACTGGACCATACAATCCGCTACACAGACAGTTGGATGAAACGATACTCCATTACCAGGACAAGAGCTTTACAATCAAATTGACGCAATAGCTATGCGCCATGATATCTGCTATCGTGATAACGAACAGGACAAGGCTGGCTATGATAAAGTGATAGACGAACTTCGTGATATCAAACCTGTGAATGTGCGAGAGCGTCTTGACCGAAAGCTGGTACAGGGTTTTATTGGAGCAAAATATAAATTAGGTCTCGGTAAAAAAGAATTGTATGATGATCTTGCATCAGAGCTACACAAACCTAAACAAAAAGTTTCCGCAAAGTAAGGTTGTCGCAAATGCCGTTGATGATATCTGGGCGATAGATTTAGTTGATATGTCAAATCTTGCTCAGTTTAATGTTGGCGCGAAATATCTCTTTAATGTTGTGGATGTTGTTAGTAAAAATGTGTTTAGTGTACCGGTTTCATATAAAACAGGAACGTCGATAACTAATGCGTTAAAACAGGCAATAACAAGTACAGAAAGAAAACCAAATAGGATTTGGACCGATCATGGAGCAGAGTTTTTAAATAAAAATTTTGAGCAATTTTTGGAACCAAATAATATCAAAAAATATGTTACAGGAAATGAAGGTAAAAGTGTTGTCGTCGAGCGATTTAATCGCACACTAAACGAAAAAATCCACAAATATTTGACAGCTAAAAATACAAATAAATATATTGACAATTTACAGAAAATTGTTGATGAATATAATAACACGAAACATCGAACCACTACGCTGTCGCCAAACGACGCAATTAAAAATCCGATATTAGCAAACGAAAACATGTACCGCAGATATAAATTTAAAGTTGGTGATCGAGTTAGAATGTCTCTGACGAAAAAGGTGTTCGAGAAGAGATTTACTAAAAACTGGAGCGAAGAAGTATTTGTTATTGATAGAGTACTTTTAACAATACCAGTGACTTATTCGTTAAAAGATTTATCGGATGAACCTATAACTGGCAGTTTTTATGAACAAGAACTTCAGAAAACAGAACAAGATATTGAAAAAGTTATTAGGAAGCACGGCAACAAAAGTTTAGTTAAATGGCGCGGATATAGCGATAAATTTAACAGCTGGGTACCAACTCAGTCGATCTTGAAATAATGTTACTATAAATTTGTTCGTACTTTAAAAGTACAGATTTACATCTGACCGGCCGACACAAAGAAATTAAATGTAGTTTTCTTGCAATATTGACTGGCATCAAATTAAATATTTTAGCAAAAATAAAATCATATTTTATGCCTCTTTGCTGGCCAGTTATTTGTATGTTAACAAAATGTTTTTATAAGTTGCCAAAATATTTGTTGTTCGGTAACAGTAAAATTCAATTTTATTATTTTTTTAGCGATATGATACTTAACATTATATCGTCCACTTGTCGGTCTGCTGTAATGTTTTTGTCAATAACATCAACAACTTCATCTTCATCGTCGTTGTTGTACAAAATGTCATATTCACAATAGCCTGAGATTACTTCAGGGATAAAATTGTGGCTGGCATATATATATATATATATATATATATATATATATATATATATATATATATATATATATATATATATATATATATATATATATATACATAA